>JASTWQ010000606.1:0-102909 GCA_035220615.1 Leptothorax acervorum
GTTTATAATTAATAATTATAACGTTGTGCGCTCACAACATCCCTTCCCCGCGGAAAAGAAAAATGAGGAACACGAAGTTTTTGTTCTTATCTCTGCGTGTATCTTTTTCCTGAGAGGTACAATCTAAATTTTCTTATTTCTAATCTGTACGCTATGGTTTCATCCTTTAAATCTTTACTGGTTTCTTCTTTTCTTTATTATGTAAATGATTACAAATATAGTTATGGTCGCGGAACCTACGGGATATACAATGTTTTTGTTTGCAAAAATACTGGTTGGTTATTTTCCACTTCTTTTTTGATTTCATCTAGACTTAAACTTAATTTTATTAATTCCGACGGATCTCCGATTATTGGTTCTAAGTTTATTTCTCTTTCGGATTCTAATTTGTTGTTTATAATTATACTCTTTCTATGGTATTAGTTATGTTGAATTCTGGCAAATACATTTGTACATATTTAGTATCAATATGGGTTTTGTTTCTAAATTTATATCTAATGTAGTAATTTACAATTATTGCGCAATGTTATTTTTGGTTTTTTTTATTTAATTTTATTTTCTGGAAGTTCATTACATTGAATTATTATTTCTGACATTTTTGGAGTGGAATATAACCATGTTTGAGGTTCGGTTAATGTTATCCAAATGTTACATTCGAGAGGATGTGACGTTGTTTACGGTTTTCTATGTATCTAGGTGTTTTTTACAAAAAGTTGCACCTCGCTTGGTGCATTCGCTGTTATAAAATACAAAGAAAAAATTTTTATCGCATATAAATTAGTATTTTCTTGCGTACATTATTTAAATTGCTTTCTTTTAATATTATATAATTATATTTTTTATTGGGGAGTACGCGTGTAACATGTTATTTTTCGTATATGTCAAGTAGTCTGTAATACCTATCGTCAATGTCTTTCGTAAGGTCAGATAGAATGGTAGTGATCATTAGTACTTGTTCGTCTATTTCTTCACGGTATATGAATTGTTCTTGCAGTTTCCTTGTGACGTTAGACAGTAAATTTTCATTGTATGAAAGCGTTTGTTCCAATTTCTCCATATGACCTACTGTGGCATTTTTAGTTGGTTCTTTCTTTGCTTTTATTCTTCAATAAATGTTTTAATTTATTATATATGTCGGTAGTATTCGGCAATGGGAACGAGTCTCCTATTGTAAGATCGTGAGCTTGCGAAAATCTCTAACGATTCGTAATTTTTGTTTTCCCGAGGCATCAGGTTTTTAGGACCACTAATATTGGCAAATTCCACTGACTCGTATTATGGCGAATGATTCCATCTTTTAGATTATCTCAATCTGTCGATTTATTTTTTCTTTATGCTTCTCGGGTAGGCGGACGTTCGCCGGCGCGCTATCAGCTCGAGTCGTGATCTCATGTTTCACACCGTGGTGCGTGTTAGCTGATCGTTTTCTAATGTAAGTTAAGATACATTGCAAAATCGTCGCATATCTGCTCTAACGCCTTTCTTTCCTTATTATTTAAATGTTCATGCGTTTTTTACGTGATTTTTCTCGCCGTTCTTGAATTGACTCGCGCTCTTCAGTCGCGTGTAATGTGCGTACGTCAGTCGTGTCATTCCCCGACACCTCTTCTAGAGTTACATGCGGTGTAACCATCTCTACTGACTTCTCGGTGATGTTTAATTTGCTTATCAGACAAGTGGAATCTATGGGTTTATCATGCACACTTCCGATAAGACTTCAGGAATAGGTTTTACACGTTTTACAATACCTATTCTATTTTGATCTGCAGCTCTCGTTCGTATGATTGTTTTACTGCGGGGCGGTAATATTACCTTTTTATATGGTCGGAGCTTAAGATTTACTCCGCCGCATTCTCAATACATTTTTCCCATGGAGACAGTCAGCTCGATGCTTTTGATAAAATCGATTCCTAGTATTCCCTCATATTCATCGGGAAGTCGTCGTTTACCCACGTACATTGTGTGGCGTATGACTTGCTTTCCCAAATTTATCGTGGCTTTTATTTTTTCAAGGGTATACAGCTGGTGTCCTGTTATCCTGTCAGCGCGAGTTTCTCCTCACGCATTTGTGTATCGCCCTTCAGGTTACCTATTTTGATAAAGGTGAGGGCGCTCCGGAATCGAGTAAGAAGTTTTTTTTTTCCCGTTGGCTTCTCTTCCACGGGAGTGTTACTAGGTCGAGATTATAATTTTATTAGTCTTACTCGTCCACTTGAGGTAATTGATACTCGCTCACGGCTCGCGCCTTATGCTTTCTCGGTTCTTTTCTTCTTCACCGTACCTGCTGCTGCCGCTGCTGCTGTATACGATATCTCGTCGTCCCTTGTCTGACGCATGCTTCTCTGCTCTCGCTGCTGCATTACCTGTGGCTTTGTATTTCCATCAGTTTCAGATTGGCGCGCCCTTTCCTTTTCGGGTCGGCCATTTAACAGCCCCAACATTCTTCCCGTCTATGCCCTACCTTTTGCAGTAATTAACATACTTTTCTACCGTATGTATTCCGCTGGGCTTTTCGGCTCTCGGGAGAGAATATCTGTTTGCATATCGGCTCGTACGGCATTCTTGTCCAATATGACCAAGCTTTCCGCATTTATGGCACTTTACTCTGACGCTTCGAGTTTGTCGGGTTTGCTCCTGACCGTTTTTGCTTCGGTCGGTATTATATGTCGAGCGCTGAGGAGGTCCTTTTAATTTCTCCTCTGACGTGGCGCCCAAATCGCCGCTGTAAGGTTAGCGTAATTTCGCGATCGCACGATAGTTGTATGTCATCGCGGAGTTCTAGCTGGAAATTTTCTAGCGCTAGCTCCTGTATCGTATCTAATATCGCTTTCTTTGCTCGGAAGTATGTCCACGGCCTTCGATCATTGATTGATAAAGTTCCATAGATAACTTATCTACGCGGAGTCCGTATTCTCTCGCGCTTTCGCCTGGCTTTTGCCGGAGCATATAAATCTCGCTGAATATGCGTGGTGCTTCGCTTTGCTAAATAGCACATTTCTATTTCCTGCTTTATTGAGCATAAGAACGTATGTCGCGCGTTTGGAAATCGTACATTGCCTTCCCGTTAATTTGTGCAAGTATGGCTTTAGTAGTGATTTTTCCTCTGCGGGATTAATTTCGCTCATCGCATAGGTGCTTGCGTTAGAAATTTTTGGACCTGACTGCGCGAAGTTCCGTCGATTTCGGAATCATATCGCGGGCTTCCTTCAATTTAATGTACGTATTCACGGGATCGTGTTGGTTTCTGACGTCTTCCAACGTTCGTCCGTAAGTTATGTCGAATGGTCCATTACTAGAAGCGCGTGGGACTCTGTGGTCGTCGCGTTCGTAATTCGCGGTCTCTAATCTCCGCATACGATCCTGCATTGACCGGATTTCTTCTAATAGTTCGCCAAGTACGGAATCTTGCATGCCTGGGCATTCTCGCGCAGATTCCGCGGCTCGACGTGGATTATTCGCGGGTGTCCGTTGGTTCACTGACCTTAAACGGTTTATTTCCGCGTCTACTTGCTCGGGCGATACCGGCATTTCGTTTGCGTCCTCGCGGGGTACATTCGCTTGAGCCGCTCTTCTTTGCTGACTCATTTTTCCGGCCGCGGGAATATAATCTTCTTCTTCCGGATCAAATACGCTACTGTCGTAGGACGTTAGAGAGAACTCTCCTCTTCCGGAATTATGGCTCTGTGTATTGGCCGATGTATCTGAACGTGCGTCACTTATTGTCGGGTGCAGTCTGAGTACGTCACTTTCGTCCTCGTTATTATTCGCGTTATTGTTTTCGTTAATATTATTGTTTTCGTTATTGGGTTATCTCGGGGACCGTTATTATTTCTGGGTAAAAGACTATCGTCTAGGAAGCAAATTCGCGCTCTAGTACGACGTTCGGGTGTAATTCTAATACCGGCGAATCGTCATCCGAGTAGTCTAAGCTACGTCGGACGTTTTCTGCAATGTCGCGAACGGCTTCCTCTACGATTCGTACGGGGCCTATAGGGCTGACTCTAGGTGTTCGGCGTGCTGGCGCACTTTCGGCTCTATGTAACCACGACGGATTACGGGCGGGGCTATCTCGCGTTTCACCGTCCGACATCTACCGTAATATAAGCTCGATTTCGCTCGGCGGGACGTGTTTCCGCCCTTTGACATATATCGCTTTATAACGCTTTACAATACGCTTTACAATTTTTCAATTTTGACTTACATTAGTAGTCGCATGTTGCTTGTCGCTGCGCTGGTCGTTGACCGCTGCTTCGTTGCCTGGCTGCTTGGCTGGCGAGTCACCGTTGTGGTAGGTCGGCGCCTTCTCCGGTGTCGTTGATAACACTCGTGGGCTGCTACCGGGTGCTTCCTTCGCTCTGGATCTGGATTCGGTTGTTCCTCTTAGGGTTGCTTCACCGCTTTCTCACGACCCGCTCTTTTGCAGGCGAACACTCTCGATCTGGCCTCTCCTCCAAGGTGACGGAATCCCACCGCTGCCACCAAATTGTCGTGCCGCAACCGGGGGTTGAGCTCAGGGCCGGCACAGGATTCGGGAATCCCGGGTTGGAAGAGTGATGCACACCACGGAGTGTTCAAATGAATATAGCTTAGATATTTCCGCACAAATATCTTTAATTAAAATGATTTACAATTGATAACGGTCTTGATTTCTTTGTACAATTCCCGAGATTATTCTAAGTTTAACAATTAGTAAAAGTGACCGCACGTATGTTTCAAAATCTTATGACAGACTGCCCGCTCGATCCTCCGAATCGGCGGTATTTATCATATCGGATCGACGTTCTGTTACTAACTCGGGGGCTCCCGAGTTAGCGTTGATTTCTCGTCGTCAGCGCTCTGCGCTGACCTTCGCATCAGCGCTTTCGGTCAACCTGGAGTTGAACGCTCTGGGTTCCGGTGTCGGTTTGCATCGGATGATCGTCGTCCGATGCAATCGTCAGGTTTTTCGGCGGATTTTGTATTCGAGTTTAGTTGCTAGGGTCGAACTACTTATAAGTTATATAATTAATAATTATAACGTTGTGCGCTCACAACAAAAAAATATCGGCCGCATTTTTTAATGGAGTAAATTAATCTAATTATTACTTGAGTAATATATAATAAAAAAAAACTCAAAAAGATAGACGAAATTATTTATTAGCTGAATATTTGTCAGTGTTGGAGTAAAACTGGAAGTAAATATTAATTGTCAAATTCTAAGATGTCGGAGAGTTACTGTTTAAACTGTCACCGTCAGTAGTACGCTTATAATTCTGATGTTCCAGTATTACTATTTTAATTTTTTCGAAACTTGTAACCGATAATATATAAAACTTGGTCAGAATATACATATAATAAATCAAAGAACAACGCGCGCCGCGCCGCCACGAAGCGCTTACTCACTGCTCGGCTCGGTTCGTCTCCCCGAAATTATTCGCGAATACCACGCACGCGCAAGATCTGATAAAGACACCCCCTCTACGTGTAAACTAAGTTCGAAATTTCGAGCCTTACTGACAATTTGTTTGTTGTACGTTGTGGACGGATAAGCCTCGCTCTCTGGGTCGGCCGGTCTTCCGTTTTAATTCGGAGATTCAAAATAACTATTCTAAAACGAGCTCATCATTTGTCAACATGCTTTGGGGTAAGGTACACATGAATTTGTTCTGCAAATGCCACTAATTATTTACAATTTTAAATAATAATAAAATACGTATAAATATTGCGGCAAGATGCCTTGTCCGGCCAGCGTTCGTTTTTATTGCTGTTCGTCCGCTTCGGAATAGAGAAATCCGGCTGCAAGTGGCAATACGAAAATCATGAAAGAGCTTTCGTGACGTTACGCCTATTTCCGAGTTATATGTTACAGCATTGAAAATGGAGCCGGCCACGGTGTACACTACACGAAGTGTGCTAGAGGCATTTTATTTAACAAATGCAAATCTCGACGTCTTAAAGGCCGGTAAGATATAACTTCGACGCTTCATTAAGGTCAAGATAAATATGTGCTGGCGTTAGATGTTTTGTTTACATTGCGAATTGTATCCTGCGGAACAATGTTTATATACAACTCAGCCCTGAAAGTCCTTGTCGCTTTTTCTTTCACAGATGATCGTCTCGCACAAGTAAAGATAAGTTATGACGGGACATGGCCAGAATATTTGATTTGCACTTTAGACAAGAAAACGTATGGCAAGCACCGCTCAACATACATATTGATAAGGAAACCACCGTGTCATTTTCGTGTGACACAAATGCAATACATTTAACTGGGTATTACGAACAACCCTTAAAATACCCGCCCAAAGAACGTTGGGTTCCTTAACAAAAATTGGTCAGTTATTTAAGAAGATAGACATTTTTAATGAGGATGAGGATGAAGATGAAAATGACGACGCTACCGAAGGCCAACACGATGATGATAATGATGATAAGATGCAGAAAAATGAAGAATCTCAAGGGCAACTAAAACAAGAGGAGGAAGTAACCGGAAAAGAAGTTAAACGGAATAAAACTGACGAAATCGCAAAAGAAGGAAATCATGTCAGAATATATTACAAACTGGAACTGCGTAACGATAAAAATATAAAAATTATCGATAAATGCGATAAAACAAATGGCATAGGATTTAAAGTCGGTTCAGGGCATATACTTTGGAGTCAAGGAGTACATAAAATGAAAGTTGGCGAAATACGTGACATAAAAATTATAGAGTATGGGTATGTACTATGTATAGCACATAGCACTCTCGCTTATGTCGCTTACTCATGCATTTTAATTCGTTTCACATTTCTTTATTTTAATGAGAATCATCTTTATTTTTTTCTTTATTCTTTAATTAAATGTGATGTCTGTCACATTATTTTGAAAAATATGTTTATTTAATTCATTTTTCTTTCACAGACACGGACCTTCATTCGTAAAACTTTCATATAGGATAAAACTTTTAGAAATCGAGTAAATATTAATAACTTGGATATTCCTTATGAATAGTTTAAGTTAAGTTATATACGTTCGACATTATATAGTATATAATGTCGAACGTATATTAAAATAAAAATTTACTGAAATTATCGATAATTATATAGTATATAATGTCGAACGTATATTAAAATAAAAATTTACTGAAGAAAATTGAATTCTTGTTATATACAGGGTGATTCGAAACAACCTTTTACCGTTGAAAGTACAGATTCGTGACAAAATTCTGAGACGACTTTTCCTCTTGCAAAATTTTGTCTGAAGCTTACTTTCTGAGTTATCAAGCAAAATACTTACCCGCTGGCCGAGTACAGGAGGTAGACAGGAGCGGCGCGACTCACTATTAGACGCGGGCGCTTGCGTCGGGTGCCCGCTGCGCGATCAGTTGATCGATCAATGGATCGAGGTGCGTCCCAATATTTTCTGCCAGCACAGAAAATCTACAGTTCGCGTTATGCATAGATTTTCAGAACTGGCAATAACATTGGATAACGATAATTACAATGATACACGCACACACATGCAAGCACGTTCACTCACTCGTGTTATTGTTTTCTCTCACAAACTTCACTTAAATACACTTAACTTTACTCTCTTTACTCACATACTTAAAAATGTGCAATTATTATTAACAATACACAATGAGTCACATTACTATGTTTACGCAAGCGTTACTTCTGTAGTAAGTTACTCAAATTATCGTTTACGATAATCCACTCCGCGTAAACGGAGGTCTCTGCATAATTCACTTCGCGTAAACGGGAGTCTAGCAGAATGATCGTAAATTACTACAGAAGTAATGCTCGCGTGAACGTGGTAACTGTCAACTCGCTGTGTTTACAACAAGATGCACTGTTATTCTTTGAGTGTAGAAAGGTGTAGAGGTGCGCGCCATACGCGAGCATTACTTCTGTAGTAATTTACAATAATTCTGCTAGACTCCCGTTTACGCGGAGTGAATTATGCAGAGACCTCCGTTTACGCGGAGTGAATTATCGTAAACGATAATTTGAGTCACTTACTACAGAAGTAACGCTTGCGTAAACATAGTAATGTGACTCATTGTGTATTGTTAATAATAATTGCACATTTTTAAGTATGTGAGTGAAAAGAGTAAGTTAAGTGTATTTAAGTGAAGTTTGTGAGAGAAAACAATAACACGATTGAGTGAACGTGCTTGCATGTGTGTGCGTGTATCATTGTAATTATCGTTATCCAATGTTATTGCCAGTTCTGAAAATCTATGCATAACGCGAACTGTAGATTTTCTGTGCTGGCAGTAAATATTGGGACGCACCTCGATCCATTGATCGATCGACTGATCGCGCAGCGGGCACCCGACGTAAGTGCCCGCGTCTAATGGTGAGTCGCGCCGCTCCTGTCTACCTCCTGTACTCGGCCAGCGATAGGGTAAGTATTTTGCTTGATAACTCAGAAAGTAAGCTTCGGACAAAATTTTGCAATAGGAAAAGTCGTCTCAGAATTTTGTCACGAATCTGTACTTTCAACGGTAAAAGGTTGTTTCGAATCACCCTGTAGTATATAATGTCAAACGTATATTAAAATAAAAATTTACTGAAGAAAATTTAATTCTTGTTATATAATATATAATGTCGAACGTATATTGAAATAAAAATTTACTGAAGAAAATTTAATTCTTGTTGACACTTATGAGCATGACGCAAAGATCGCAATCACAGTCAAAATAATTGCATAAATCAAAGACTAACATATCTTATCACGGGGAAATTTACAAGTAAATTTCCTGTTAATAGTTGTATATAAATTGTATTTATGACGTTTGTCTTTGTAGTGATTTATGAAAATCAATGTAATATTTTGGGGTGTTATATGTGTTGCACGGTATTCGTTTACACTTTGCTTTGTAATTATGTTGAATACCGTGTATCAACGTGTGATATAATAAACATCAATGTATTTCCTTAAAATATTTGTATCATTATTCGTATCTTTTACAATGTCATTGGTAATAAGAAATTAGATATGATTTCTCAATTTCACAGCATGATCGCATTGCAACTTTTTGTTCTAGTCCGTGATAGATTTGCTAGTCGATGAGATTTATGCAATTACTTCAACTGTGATTGCGATCTTCCATGACATTGGGAAATTCATGTTACTTTGTCTTATTACTGTAAAGTAATACTTACGGCAACGTAGCATGATGGGCGTCATACTGGACGTACAAATTAGATGCAACATCATGTTCCCATGCCGTCATATTACTTAACATAATGACATATTAACAAGATACTAATAATGACAAAATATTTAAGAAAATATTTTTGTATTTTAATGTTGTCTAAATAGGATATTGTCATACGTTCTACACTACTTTTTCCCTTTACTTAAATTTTTTAGATTTCTTATACCTTTTCCTTTAGCAATTTATTTCTTTACGATGCTTTTCACTTGTTCGACAAGTTTTTCAATTTCCTATGAAATGAATTTTTTGTTTTTGTTTTTGCCTCGGCTATTGCAGTGTCATTATTATACCGTGTACGGGAATATATTTTAACAGTAATTAAGAATTTTAATGCTTGCATGCGATGATTATAACACCTTCCATTAGGTGCGAACCATGCAGGATACATTTTATTGGTTGCATACATACCCTCGTTTACAATTTTCTGAAGGATCTGCGTGGATGACCAATGATGTTTCCATGTTCGATTAAAAGCCATTAATTGCGTTTTGATGATGTCGTTAAAATGGCTTGTTGGTCGAACTAATTTCGTGACTTTTTGAGCATCTTCGTCTGCGTTCGGATATTCACGATATTCAATATATGTTTCATTAGCCGTCACATTATCCATTGGTGTTTTCGACATTGTTGCACGAAAGTCATCACAATGACTTTTTTGGATACATCGTCGTGCCACATACCCTGCGAAGAATGTAACAGCATTTTCGTCATAATGACTGAGTGTATTGTCATTTTTGTTTTCGATGTCCACATCATCCCATTCTTCCAGAAAGTCTTTGACAAATAATTCCGAATATTCAGCATCATCATCATCATCATCAAGAAGAGGAACGCAATTATTTGCATTCATATTATTTTCAATTTTTTTAATTAACCGATTCGGCTGATTAATGAGGGCTTCACTCTCCTGACATTGCACGTTGCCTTTGTCGCTCGTCTGAATATAACCAGTGGAAAGAATATGTCTGACTGACAGTCGGACCATTCTTGCGGTTGGATTTGAATTGTATCCTCCGCGTCCCCGAAGTTTTGAAAATAAGTGTTCCACTGAATCCTGATTACATAAACCTGTTGCAAGTTCAAATTCTTCATATTTACTTGAAAAATCCTTATGCAGAGCAAGAATAGCTTCTACGGTAATTACGAAACCTTTGAAGCAAGGAACTTTACTCATTTTGTCCGGACATTTGGACCATCCAGAACACCACTGTACGAAGTTTGACAGTAGATCTTCAATGTCAGGATTTTTCCTTGACAATGGCCGTTTTCCACCGCATGTGACTTTAAGGCTGTACGAGTTGCAGGCATCAATTACGTTGTTCATATGCTCTGAAAAATTAGCTGTCGCTTCTCATGTATTTGATTTTAATTGTTTTCCAACACCGGCTGTTTTTATGGCAGCTGTGTATCTAAGGCTAAATAATTGCATGGCTTTTAAAACATTCATTGCCTGAAAATTGTCCGGACAAAGATGTGCCTCTGTTATATGGGATAATAAATTTGAGCCTCCTTCTGTGGCATTATCGATTCTCCAAGTCTCTACGAAATCGGAATATGATGCAATTATTTCTCCTTTGCAATATAATTTATCATGCGTTCTAAAAAAACGCATCTTTTAATCTTTTTACTAAATGCGGGAAATCGTATGAAGCATAATATTTTTTATTATTGTAAATGAAATATGGTTTGTGTGTTTCAACGCCGAGTTGTATATAAGCGGCTTGATTATTGTTACCTTGATCACATGTAACAAGTTGCACATTAGCACCCGTTTCATTCAACTTTTGTAAACATATTTTTAGTAATTCAACCATTTCAGTTGACTTTATGCCGCCCTTACCTGGAAGAAAATACGCAAGAGGTTGTCGCCATGGATGACGTGCATTCAAGCTATCTAGGCAAAATACGAAAACGAACTTAGCTCTTTCTTCTTTTCTACCGAGAGGTCCCAAATCAACTAGACCTTCTACTTGGTCCAATTTCGAAGAATATTCTTCACAGCTTTTAATAGACATTTCATCCTATTTTAAAGTACACACTTTTTCTTCCTCTGATAATTGCGAAATTTTGTCTGTCATTTTTGCAAATATAATATCACAAAATCCTGGCTTTATATCATGTTCTTCTATCCATCTTCTGATTGTTCGCTGTCCAGGAAAATTACAACCAGCTTTCTTTAGGCGGCAAAATGCTGATGCTGAATAGTAGTGCAACTGTTTCGCCAAACTTTTTTCTTCCTTTGTATATTGTGTACGTGGTGTATGAAGTTGCAAATGAATCATGCTTTTTGCAACAGGATGCAGTTCTTGTTCATTTATTAATTGTTTTAATGTTTCTTTCGTCTTCTTTTTACTACTTTTCGGTTTTTTACACATTTTTGCCATATATTTGTTGCGATATTCTGCACGCCTTAATTGTTGCCGCAAATACAGATTTTCCATTTTCAGATTTTTTATTACTTTTGCATCTTGGTTGTTTGTTTGCGTGAAATTATCTTGGCGTTCATCATTTGTAGGTGGCATAGATGGCTCGAGATGCAACCATTCCATTACATCTTCCTCTTCCGCAGGTACATCAAAATTTATATTGGCACGTTTATATGTACGCAATGCAGACTTTTTAGGCACTTGTTCTTCAAACATGACGTTTTCATCATTGGGAGGAAATGCTGCTGTATAATTTCTCTGTACTTCATCCTGTTCAATTTTAACATTTTCGCTGTTTGCACAAGAGCCTGCAGACTGTTGAGGAACTTGTTCTTCAACATCATGTTTTCATCATTGAGTGAAAATGCTGCTGTATAATTTCTCTGTACTTCCTGTTCAATTCCAACATTTTTACTGTTTGCGGAAGAGCTTTTGCCACCGTATGGAATTGGTACAGCATACCGTGTCAATCGTACTTTTGTGGCGTTTATAAAAGACGTAGCAGTGAAATGATCCTCGCACAATCCTACACTCCGAAGGGTAGCGGGAGTAAATTTCTCTAATTTAGTATTCCCTGCAACATAAATATAAAAAAGTACATTACAATTACAATTACACGGTTTATTATTAAAAAAAAATTGCAGTACAATATTATACGGAGTGTTCGGTAATTCGCGCCCAGTACTAACATTTGTAAAAAAAAGTCGAGAAATGTAGAATCACTTTATCCAACCGTGTTTAAAGACGTAGTAATTATAATATGTCACTGAGGTAATAAACGTCGCCTTTTTCTTTATAGTGATTTAAAAGACGGATTGTTTTAACATTAAGGCCGGTATTTATAGTTATTTAAGACCGTCTTAAGTTCAATCTTAAGATGTCATGAACCAATCACAGAGCCGTATTAGCGTCTTAAGACATTACTTAAGACGATCTTGAAGACTATGAATACCGGCCTAAAAGTTAAATTGACTGAAAACGGGCTAAAACCAATGGTCGAAAACGTATGTTATGACAATTAGAATTGACTAAAACCAACAGTTGAAACGTTGTGACAATTACAATTAATAAAGATGGCCAGTTAGGTCGAATAAAAATTTGTTATTCTTAATTACTAAAGGCTTAGTAATGCAACATATTGTAATTCAGACGAAATTAGTATTTCATTAAGATCATTGAGCACACAGTCCCCTGTTAACATAATATATTATTTTTTTATCGCAAACAACCCGAAGTTCTAATACGGACATTTATAATACGCGAAACACATACGCAAATGTATTCCTTTGTCAGCATATCAATATGTAAAATAATAATATATTTAAATGTCCAACAATGTACCTGTATTGCGTATCCATATTCTGTATCTCGCATCCTTTTGCATTGGAAATCTAAATAGTCGCTTAGAAAGCTTCGTGTTTGTACAGTCTTTGTACATACACCTATCACAAATGTGACTCGACATAATTGTAATATTATAAAAATGAAAAATAAATATAATTACACTAAATAATGTGTATGCACACAAATTTAAACAAAAAAAGAGAAGAAGATAATGTCAAAACCGACACAATAAAACACACGCGCACGAACACGCAATGTTGTTAATAGTTAATCGCGTCGGATCAGACAGCGACACGCTGTCAATGTGTCATGAAGTGCACTGATCTTCAAAACCGACACGGTATAACACACGCTCAATGTTCACGACCACGCAATGTTTACAATCGCGTCGGATGAGACAGCGGCACGTACGCTGTTAACGTGTTACGAAGCACACTGATCTCACAGATTCGTTAATAATAGATCAGATTATCTCCCTTTTGAAAATCACACAGAATCGTACTGCAGGAATAGTATCAAACAACACAACTCACAACTGTAATCACGAAGCTCGATCGCGCTTACTGTCCTTACTGACTGTTCTCGCGGAATAAACCATTCGGGACGCCTATTATCGCGCTTCTTATGTTTTGCGTCAAACAGCCGAGAAACCACGTTTGAACGCTCATATAGATCCATATAGAGTATTCATAATCCGTTCTCATTTCAATTAGACCGTCTTAAGTATGCTAATACGACTCTGTGGTTTATAATATGTTAAGATTGTAGGTACAGCCAATACAAGACGGTCTAAAATATAAGATCCGTCTATGAATACCACTCATAAAGCTAAATGAAAACTTTAAACGTGTTGATATGGATCACTTATTTAAGTCATTATTATACTGATATAAAGACTAAGTAATGCACTTTTATTAAATGTTAATTAATTATCGTATATAATACGCAGTGCAAATTCTTTACTTTTATTTAATTGTGAACTTGTAGCGCCAAATGCATACAGAATGTTTATGGAAAATTGTAACTTTTGTTTTCGAAATGCAGCACTTCCTTTAAATGCAAACAATGCGATTTACACATTTCTCCAGTACACATTTATATAAAGATCGATTGGACTTTGTGCAGTAAATTAATTGTTAATACTATCCTAATAACTGCAAAATCCTTACATCAAAAAGAAGTATAGAATTGTCAACATTTTTTTAAATTAAGTTTTATTTTGACAATATATAATGTATAACATGTGTAGTACATGGAAAAAGTCATCTTTGAATTACACTTGTGTTATTTGTTACATATATTTCTAAAGATAATGATCCCTATAATAAATAAGTCGTTAACGGGTGTATTCCACTGTAACCCTTTGCTTAAGTACTATACATATATGTACGCGTCTCTATATTAGGTTCCCTTAATATAAAGTATTAAAACAAAGTGCCACTATGGTAGCTGTTTTCTTACACTTCCATTGAGAGCAATGGATACGTATGTCGAAACGCAATAATTTGATTATTTTATTGTAACATCGTTGAATATAAATTCCATTAATTCATTGCTTACAATTAGCAGTAATAATGATATGCTAACTAAAGCAGATGCAAGACATTGACAGAATTACCCGTAATTCTATGAAATAATGCGTTTGAAAACATTAAACGCTCTACTAATTATCGTTGTACTATTATCAAACATTATTTTGCGGCAAAGTTCAACGTGCAGCGGTGGAATTATGCATTCAACTCCGGCTGCAGTCTATTTCATACTACGAATGCTTTGAAGAGCTCTTTTTCTCTTTTTTTTGTCAGTAAAAGAAAGGAAAAGAAGAATGTTTCGAAGGTAGTATCAAGTGGACCGCAGTTTCCGACAAACACAAATGCTTAACTTATTCGTTCTTCGGTCCACTGGAGCGGCCCACTGGATCATCGCGTCGGGAACGGATAGGCTCCGTTAAAGAAGGCTCCGCCTACTGGAGCGGGCACGTTTTATGCATACGCTGATATGCAAGTGCTCCGAAGCCATTGATGCGGCTGTCTGTAAGAACGTTTGCAAACAGTACTGTTGGGTCAACAGAAAATATTGTTGCAATTGAAATATGTTTTTATTTGTGTTCTCTTTGTAGTTACTTTTTACGTGATGGCAAAATATCAGAGGCTATGTTGAGAAAAATTCTTTGAAAAAAATGTGCAACACATATTATGATTTGCAATTAACATAGTCGATTTGCAATTAACTTGGCACATATGTTATAAGTACGAAGAAATAAAAGAAAAGGTTAAACGTGCAACGTTAAGCGCGTTTTTCTGGAAATCATATTTTCCACCTCGACGTGCAAGAAAACGCGAAAATTGTTAAACCAACGATTGATTTCACAAACTTTTTACGCATTTCTTCAAAACATGTATACCTATAATATATCTTGAGGGCATAAAGCTCGGATTTTCAGATATTAAAAAAATTAAATATTGTTATTATTATGTGAAAAGTTGATTTGTCAAAGAGGAAAACGTATTTTATACTGCACATTGACGCTATTTTGTTAATTTCCAATTATTCCCAAAGTTCAAGGTACGTGCCCTCTTCATTAGGAAGTGAAAAATTTAAAGTCAATCGATGCAATAATCTCTGAGAAATCTTGCACGCCTCTTTTGAAAACATGAATTTTAAAAAACGCGTTTCAAATTACAGGCACAAAATTTGAAGGGAACAACCATTCTTTTTTAATATTCCTGTTGTACTAATAACTTAATAAACGTGTGACAAGTTGCCAATCAATACGCGTTGCGGAGTTTTCCCTCAATGTAGGCTACTTTTTTACACGTTTACAAGTAAACTGCTTCTTACAATTAGTATCATGCATTTAACTTCTCAATTAAATTCCAAGATTTTCAACATTACATGGTGCTGCTTATATGTATACATGTATATCCGATTGTTAAAATGTATATGTTATAATCACGCAGAAAATGTCCGTTATATACGGATATGTTGGTGGAAAGTGGAAACAAAGAAGTTGTACGGGACTGGAGATTGATTTTAATTGTATACTTTATTATATATTTACAACATATAGCAATAAAAATTATTGATATATTTGCGATGTCATATCGATTTCATTGAGCGCGCGCACGTGCGCTTAGGACTGTAACGTGCGCGCGTTAGGAGGTATCGGCAATTATGCGCGTGCCGCGTACTATTCCAATTCCAACGTCGATCATCATTCTTTCCTTGGTTGCAGCGCGAGGACGACGTGCCACGTGGGTGGGCGAGCGATTCTGTGAGTAACATAATCGAAAAAATGTTTTTATTGTACATTGTCGTGGAATGCGGTGTTAACATTGTTGTGCAATCGCGGCCGAAATGATTACACCGCTTAATTATATATTTGTTTTAGGAAATACGTATATCCTGTATCCTACGGAACGGCGCGGGCGGCGGTCATAACCGCTTCCACGACCACGATGCCGGCGACAGCAACGACGACCCCGGCGGCCACGACGCCGACGACGGTCGCCACGGTCACGATGCCGACGACAGCAACGACGACCCCGGCGGCCACGACGCCGACGACGCCGACGACGCCGACGATGGTACCCACGGCCACGATGCCGACGACAGCAACGACGACCCCGGCGGCCACAACGCCGACGACAGTAACGACGACCCCGGCGGCCACAACGCCGACGACGGCCCCCATGGCCACAATGCCAACGGCAGCAACGGCAACGGCTCCGATTGAGCCGGTCGTATTAAACGTAAGTATAAAAAAATGGATTAATTTAATATATTAATTTAGACGGTCGCACATATCACATGTCACGCATCACATGACATGACATACTTATACTTAATATTTACTTTTTATTACAGTCTGAAACCTTGGGATCTCTGGTGCGAACCATCTACAACGCGATGCGACGAGGAAGAGGGAAGGGTAGAGGCAGAGGCAGAGGCAGAGGCAGAGGCAGAGGCAGAGGCAGAGGCAGAGGCAGAGGCAGAGGCAGAGGCAGAGGCAGAGGCAGAGGCAGAGGCAGAGGCAGAGGCAGAGGCAGAGGCAGAGGCAGAGGCAGAGGCAGAGGCAGAGGCAGAGGCAGAGGCAGAGGCAGAGGCAGAGGCAGAGGCAGAGGCAGAGGCAGAGGCAGAGGCAGAGGCAGAGGCAGAGGCAGAGGCAGAGGCAGAGGCAGAGGCAGAGGCAGAGGCAGAGGCAGAGGCAGAGGCAGAGGCAGAGGCAGAGGCAGAGGCAGAGGCAGAGGCAGAGGCAGAGGCAGAGGCAGAGGCAGAGGCAGAGGCAGAGGCAGAGGCAGAGGCAGAGGCAGAGGCAGAGGCAGAGGCAGAGGCAGAGGCAGAGGCAGAGGCAGAGGCAGAGGCAGAGGCAGAGGCAGAGGCAGAGGCAGAGGCAGAGGCAGAGGCAGAGGCAGAGGCAGAGGCAGAGGCAGAGGCAGAGGCAGAGGCAGAGGCAGAGGCAGAGGCAGAGGCAGAGGCAGAGGCAGAGGCAGAGGCAGAGGCAGAGGCAGAGGCAGAGGCAGAGGCAGAGGCAGAGGCAGAGGCAGAGGCAGAGGCAGAGGCAGAGGCAGAGGCAGAGGCAGAGGCAGAGGCAGAGGCAGAGGCAGAGGCAGAGGCAGAGGCAGAGGCAGAGGAAGAGGAAGAGGTAGAGTCAGAGGCGGAGCACAAGACATGACATCTGGCAATTCTGGCATAAACATATATTATTATCAAAAATAACATTTATTATACATATATATGTAGATGTATATTATACATACCAATAAAGATTTTTTCTTTTTTTGAATACATATATTTTTCTAATATACATACATATATGTATCTATATGTTTTTAAAATAAAACATATTATTATAAATATTATATTTAATGATTTTGCTGTTCCTAACTCCTAAATCCTTTCCTCCCAGAATTCCGCGGAACGCAGCGCAAAGACGAGACAAAGAAATTTCGGCTTCGTGATTAAAAGATTAAATCGCCGCTACTCGCTCGCGTCGCGTCAACTCATTCATCTTATCGATTTTTAGTAGTTTGGACACCAACCATAGCACGGACACGCACCCATGTACCGTTACCGACCGTGACGAGAGTAGTTTAGTCGCACTTCTTCAGGCGGCGCGTCGAAAAATGCGTCCACCGCAAGAACAAAGGGATGGCCGCTCTCAGGTTTCTCTCTGCTTACCGGCGGACTTTCCGGGACGTGTATGGCCTCCGCAGGCTCCTTCATCGCCTGGAGCTCGATCTGCTTCACCTGCAACTCCATGTGGAGTGCCATAAGCTCCAGCTCCTCCAGCTCTAATTCCTCTCTCGCCAGCTCATGCTGCAGTTCGTCCATCGTTTTCTTCTTGTCTGCCATTTTTTACTGCAAAAGAATGCGAGTTGTTACACGCGATACGAATAATAAATAAATACAATACTGAAAAACACGAAAAATGAGACCGAACGTTGCGAAATTGAGTGTCGATCGATCGCGCGCGCACCCTCTACTCGCGTATAATATATTATAAAGTTGCGATGATTCTAAATAATATCTAAGCTTACCGCGTACCTTGTCTGCAAAGACACAGCGACTGCGCGAACACAGCACGACTCGCGAGCAAAGCAGCTGGTATAGCGTAAACACGGCAATGATTAATCGACTGTCTAGAGGGACGCACCACTATTGTCTAGTATTATCTAGTGACAACTTGTGTTATTGGTCAGGACGTTTTTTCATCGCATCCAAGTAATCAAAATGGCTTCTTATTAAATCAAGAAACCATTGGCTTTGACCAAACTGGCAATTTTATTTTGAATTACAAATTCGACGTTTCGACACTAGTTTTGTGTCCTTATCAAGAATATACTAAAACAACAGATATAACATAAAGAAAATAATCGCACGAGGAACAAGAGAGCAAAAAGAACAAAAATAACATACTTAGTCAGATATTAAAAATAATAAAGCCACTCGAGACGTCATTAGTGATAGGGCTTATTGCAGTTTGCACCTTGTCCAGAAATTGTAAAACCCATCAATTGTCCTAAGGACATAAAGATGTCGACGCGATATAAAAGTGAGAGCGGTAACGTGCTCATCTCACCAAGTCGAAAGGCGGCGTCAGACTAGTCCGCGTCTGTGGATACGCGAATTGAGTCAAAAGAAGGATACATAGAAAAACAAACGGAAGGAGGGGGAAAAGCAATTAAGTGGAAATAATAATTCTGTCATATAGAGGATTTAGGTTCTCAGTATCCTTTTGGAGATTGATCGTATTATTATGTTTTTTGATATAGAACATCTCCGCTATCCCCCTCTTCCTCGTGTTTCCCTCTCTATGTAAAATTTCAGGAGAGGACCATTTAAAATCGTGCCCGTATGTTAACCGGTGATTACTCACTACTGTGTAATTGCGTGCTCGTTTATTAATGTCGCTCCTATGTTCCTTCACACGAGTTTCCAGATGTCTACCCGTTTGTCCTATATAGGACATATTGCAGTCATTGCAATCAATTTTATAGACAACGCCTGTTTCCTTCATGTTGTCGATTTTATCTTTTCAAAGTTTTATAATTGAATCTAGTTTTTTAGGCATCGTGTGAAGGACATCCAAGCCACATCTATTTAGAGTACGACGAATATTTTCGCTTAAGCCTTTGACGTAAGGCAGCGTTATATGTCTTCGAGCATCAAAATAGTTGCTGTTGTTACTAGAGTCAACGATGTCACTGCGACAATTTAATTCTTTCATCCTTTTGTTGATCTGCTTATTAATGATGTGCTCCGGAAAGCAATTATTAATAAGGATATTTTTTACAATTTTGATGTTAGAATTGTGGAATTGCTTATCCGACAGTAGAATCGCGTGATCAACGAGGCTTATGACAGTATTAATTTTATACCTCAGCGGATGATTCAAAAGGTAATTTACATATCGGCCCGAATAGGTAGGTTTCCGATACCAATTAGTCAACAATTTGTTGCCATCCCTAATGATCAATGTATCCAAGAAGGGGATGGTCCCATTGCACTCAGTTTCATGCGTAAACTTTAAACGAGGATGGTAATTGTTGAAGGTTGTGAGAACATCATTAATCCTACGTTTTTTTATTATGGCAATGACATCGTCGACGTATCTGCGAAAGAACGACATCTCGAAGTCATGCGAAGCAAGGCAATAGACTTCCAGGTCTTCCATTACGATGTCAGCCAAAATTGGTGACAATGGAGAACCCATCGGGCTGCCAAAGATCTGTTTATATGTGTTACCATTAAACCAGAAGCTAGTGGAATCCAAAACTAGCTCAATAGCGTGAAGAAATTGAGGTAAATTAAGTTTAGTGACCTGAGAGATATCATACCATCCTTAATATGAGACCTAGGTTAGCGAATGGAGCGTTGTAATATGTCGTGGAGAAAGGAGGCTACATTATATGTTACGGGCTGCCAAAGATCCACAAAAATGGGTTTCCGTTACGCATTATCGTATCGGCTCTGGGCAGTCCTTTATATAATGTAGCCTCCTTTCTCCACGACATATTACAACGCTCCATTCGCAAACCTAGGTCTCATATTAAGGATGGTTGGTCCTTCGTTAGAGAAATCAAGAACAAAGAGATACTTGCCGATGAAATACTGGTTTCATTGGACGCTACTGCGCTTTTCACCAATATCCCTAAGGAGTTGGTTCTCAAGGGTATAGAAAGGCGTTGGCATGATATCTCTCAGGTCACTAAACTTAGTTTACCTCAATTTCTTCACGCTATTGAGCTAGTTTTGGATTCCACTAGCTTCAGGTTTAATGGTAACACATATGAACAGATCTTTGGCAGCCCGATGGGTTCTCCATTGTCACCAATTTTGGCTGACATCGTAATGGAAGACCTGGAAGTCTATTGCCTTGCTTCGCTTGACTTCGTGATGTCGTTCTTTCGCAGATACGTCGACGATGTCATTGCCATAATAAAAAAGCGTAGGATTAATGATGTTCTCACAACCTTCAACAATTACCATCCTCGTTTAAAGTTTACGCATGAAACTGAGTGCAATGGGACCATCCCCTTCTTGAATACATTGATCATTAGGGATGGCAATAAATTGTTGACTAATTGGTATCGGAAACCTACCTATTCGGGCCGATATGTAAATTACCTTTCGAATCATCCGCTGAGGTATAAAATTAATACTGTCATAAGCCTCGTTGATCACGCGATTCTACTGTCGGATAAGCAATTCCACAATTCTAACATCAAAATTGTAAAAAATATCCTTATTAATAATTGCTTTCCGGAGCACATCATTAATAAGCAGATCAACAAAAGGATGAAAGAATTAAATTGTCGCAGTGACATCGTTGACTCTAGTAACAACAGCAACTATTTTGATGCTCGAAGACATATAACGCTGCCTTAAGTCAAAGGCTTAAACGAAAATATTTGTCGTACTCTAAATAGATGTGGCTTGGATGTCCTTCACACGATGCCTAAAAAACTAGATTTAATTATAAAACTTTGAAAAGATAAAATCGACAACATGAAGGAAACAGGCGTTGTCTATAAAATTGATTGCAATGACTGCAATATGTCCTATACAGTGCCTACCTAAAGTTCCGGGCCACCTAAATAATTTGTGAATGGTTCGAAATATAGGATTGAAATTTATCGGGATACAATGAAATCACAAAGTCTATTATTTAACCACAAAAACACCCACCTCCACACCCCCGGGGGACGGGGGGTAGAGAGAGCCAAAAAATCTTAAATGGCATGTGGGGTTGAGTGAGGGCTTGTTCGAAAGGGCTTTCCGAGACGAAAACAACGCGAGGTCGCCGAAGTCTCTACGATTTTTTTTTTGCAGAGTTATGATCAGTTGAACATTTCTATTGAGATTTTGCGATAGCGAGGGCCCACGGCGACAACAGAAGAAAGATAAGGCTTTACGCGGGCACGCACGTTCCTGTGTGTGTGTGTGTGTGTTCGTGCGTGCGTGCGTGTGTGTGTGTGTGTGTGTGTGTGTGTGTGTCAGGAGAGATAAGGACCCCACGGTTCGTCACTCCCGCGGTAGTTAACGACTCCAAACCCTCTGCTGTGTGTGTGTGTGTGTGTGTGTGTGTGTGTGTGTGTGTGTGTGTGTGTGTGTGTCAGGAGAGATATGGACCCCACGGTTTGTCACTCCCGTGGTAGTTAACGACTCCAAACCCTCTCTGCTGTGTGTGTGCAGGTGTGTGTGTGTGTGTGTGTGTGTGGGGGGTGCGTGTCCGGCCAACCAAGGCGAGACCGCTAGCATGTCCGGCCAACTAAGGCAAGACCGGGATGGGAACACTGGTGTATGTGAAGGAATAAAAACACTAATTATTTTATCAAATGTTCAAATTGATGTCCTTCGACAACTTGGCAGTGTCCTAATCGAACGTAAAACGTATCGATAACGTTAGTTAAAAAATCGGGTGTGATTGAATTTGAAACGTTCACTATTTTTTCCCGCAGCTCTTCTAAATTTTCGGACCTAGTCTCATAGACCTTTGTTTTCAAATACCCCCAGTAAAAAAAGTCTAATGGGGTCAGATCTGGTGATCTCGGTGGCCATTCTATTGTGCCTCTTCTACCAATCCATCGATCAGTAAAAACATCGTTGAGAATATTTCGAGCTTGCAGAGAAAAATGAGCCGGAGCCCCATCCTGCTGAAACCAAACATTGTGGAAAGCTTCTCCAGCAATATCCTGAATAGCCGGTATCACTTGGTTTCTTAGCAAATTGCAATAATTTTGAGAATTTATGTTTCCTTTAATAAAAAACGGTCCTATAATACGATTAAGCATTATTCCGGTCCAAACGTTAACCTTCTGAGGATACTGCGTGTGACTGTCTCTCATCCAATGCGGATTTTCATCTGCCCAATACCTCATATTCTGTCGATTTACAGAACTGTTTAATTCAAATGTTGATTCGTCAGAAAAACAGATCCAGTTGAAAAACTAACGATTATCAGCAAGTCGTGTCATAATTGTGTCGCAAAATTCCACTCTTCTGTCATAATCGTCTTCGGATAGCTCCTGGACTAGATGTATTTTGTAAGGATGATAGTGATGCTTCTTCAAAATTCGATGGACTGATGTTGTGCTAATATCATTTTCTTGAGCTGCTCTTGAGACCGATGTATGGGGATTATCGTATACAGTTAGCAGAACATCTAAAGCTTTTTCGTCATTACTAGCATTTTTGGGTCTTCCAGATCTAGGCGCATCTTTAATTAAACCGGTTCTTTGGAAACGACCAACAGTTCTTTCAACAGTTGACTTTGAAATTGGTTCACGGTCAGGATACGTGGCATTGAATAAATCCGCTATTTCTCGATAGGACCTTATTCTATCGCCATACCCTCTCATCATCAATACAGTGATCCTTTCCGTATCAGTTAAATGCATTTTCTGACAATAAAAATGAACTAAAATGAAAAGTACTAAAGCAAAAAAGATGTTGACAAGCGCTCTCGAAAATTCACAAGCGACCGCGTGAAATAATGAGTTTACAAGTGAGAACTCTCTGAGGCAACATCAACTACTGCATTTCATATCATAGGTCGCTGTGTATACGACCGTGGTTTGAACTCAAATATCAATGCCCGTATGCCGGCGACCTATGATATGAAATGCAGTAGTTGATGTTCCCTCAGAAGAGTTCTCACTTGTAAACTCATTATTTCACGCGGTCGCTTGTGAATTTTCGAGAGCGCTTGTCTAACATCTTTTTTGCTTTAGTACTTTTCATTTTAGTACATTTTTATTGTCAGAAAATGCATTTAACTGATACGGAAAGGATCACTGTATTGATGATGAGAGGGTATGGCGATAGAATAAGGTCCTATCGAGAAGTAGCGGATTTATTCAATGCCACATATCCTGACCGTGAACCAATTTCAAAGTCAACTGTTGAAAGAACTGTTGGTCGTTTCCAAAGAACCTGTTTAATTAAAGATGCGCCTAGATCTGGAAGACCCAAAAATGCTAGTAATGACGAAAAAGCTTTAGATGTTCTGCTAACTGTATACGATAATCCCCATACATCGGTCTCAAGAGCAGCTCAAGAAAATGATATTAGCACATCAGTCCATCGAATTTTGAAGAAGCATCACTATCATCCTTACAAAATACATCTAGTCCAGGAGCTATCCGAAGACGATTATGACAGAAGAGTGGAATTTTGCGACACAATGATGACACGACTTGCTGATAATCGTCAGTTTTTCAACTGGATCTGTTTTTCTGACGAATCAACATTTGAATTAAACGGTTCTGTAAATCGACAGAATATGAGGTATTGGGCAGATGAAAATCCGCATTGGATGAGAGACAGTCACACGCAGTATCCTCAGAAGGTTAACGTTTGGACCGGAATAATGCTTAATCGTATTATAGGACCGTTTTTTATTGAAGGAAACATAAATTCTCAAAATTATTGCAATTTGCTAAGAAACCAAGTGATACCGGCTATTCAGGATATTGCTGGAGAAGCTTTCCACAATGTTTGGTTTCAGCAGGATGGAGCTCCGGCTCATTTTTCTCTGCAAGCTCGAAATATTCTCAACGATGTTTTTACTGATCGATGGATTGGTAGAAGAGGCACAATAGAATGGCCACCGAGATCACCAGATCTGACCCCATTAGACTTTTTTTACTGGGGGTATTTGAAAACAAAGGTCTATGAGACTAGGTCCGAAAATTCAGAAGAGCTGCGGGAAAAAATAGTGAACGTTTCAAATTCAATCACACCCGATTTTTTAACTAACGTTATCGATACGTTTTACGTTCGATTAGGACACTGCCAAGTTGTCGAAGGACATCAATTTGAACATTTGATAAAATAATTAGTGTTTTTATTCCTTCACATACACCAGTGTTCCCATCCCGGTCTTGCCTTAGTTGGCCGGACACGCTAGCGGTCTTGCCTTGGTTGGCCGGACACGCACCCACACTCACACACACACACACACATACACACACACACCTGCACACACACACACACAGCAGAGAGGGTTTGGAGTCGTTAAACTACCACGGGAGTAACGAACCGTGGGGTCCTTATCTCTCCTGACACACACACACACACACACACACACGGCAGAGAGGGTTTAGAGTCGTTAACTACCGCAGGAGTGACGAACCGTGGGGTCCTTATCTCTCCTGACACACACACACGGCAGAGAGGGTTTGGAGTTGTTACCTACCGCGGGAGTGACGAACCGTGGGGTCCTTATCTCTCCTGACACACACACACGCGCGCGCGCGCACGCACGCACGCACGCACGCACGCACGCACGCACACACACACACACACACACACACACACACACACACACACACACACACAGGAACGTGCGTGCCCGCGTAAAGCCTTATCTTTCTTCTGTTGTCGCCGTGGGCCCTCGCTATCGCAAAATCTCAATAGAAATGTTCAACTAATCATAACTCTGCGAAAAAAAATCGTAGAGACTTCGACGACCTCGCGTTGTTTTCGTCTCGGAAAGCCCTTTCGTACGAGCCCTCACTCAACCCCACATGCCATTTAAGATTTTTTGGCTCTCTCCACCCCCCGTCCCTCGGGGGTGTGGAGGTGGGTGTTTTTGTGGTTAAATAATAGACTTTGTGATTCCATTGTATCCCTATAAATTTCAATCCAATATTTCAAACCATTCACAAATTATTTAGGTGGCCCGGAACTTTAGGTAGGCACTGTATAGGACAAACGGGTAGACATCTGGAAACTCGTGTGAAGGAACATAGGAGCGACATTAATAAACGAGCACGCAATTACACAGTAGTGAGTAATCACCGGTTAACATACGGGCACGATTTTAAATGGTCCTCTCCTGAGATTTTACATAGAGAGGGAAACACGAGGAAGAGGGGGATAGCGGAGATGTTCTATATCAAAAAACATAATAATACGATCAATCTCCAAAAGGATACTGAGAACCTAAATCCTCTATATGACAGAATTATTATTTCCACTTAATTGCTTTTCCCCCTCCTTCCGTTTGTTTTTCTATGTATCCTTCTTTTGACTCAATTCGCGTATCCACAGACGCGGACTAGTCTGACGCCGCCTTTCGACTTGGTGAGATGAGCACGTTACCGCTCTCACTTTTATATCGCGTCGACATCTTTATGTCCTTAGGACAATTGATGGGTTTTACAATTTCTGGACAAGGTGCAAACTGCAATAAGCCCTATCACTAATGACGTCTCGAGTGGCTTTATTATTTTTAATATCTGACTAAGTATGTTATTTTTTTCTTTTTGCTCTCTTGTTCCTCGTGCGATTATTTTCTTTATGTTATATCTGTTGTTCTAGTATATTCTTGATAAGGACACAAAACTAGTGTCGAAACGTCGAATTTGTAATTCAAAATAAAATTGCCAATTTGGTCAAAGCTAATGGTTTCTTGATTTAATAAGAAGCCATTTTGATTACTTGGATGCGATGAAAAATCGTCCTGACCAATAACACAAGTTGTCACTAGATAATACTAGACAATAGTGGTGCGTCCCTCTAGACAGTCGATTAATCATTGCCGTGTTTACGCTATACCAGCTGCTTTGCTCGCGAGTCGTGCTGTGTTCGCGCAGTCGCTGTGTCTTTGCAGACAAGGTACGCGGTAAGCTTAGATATTATTTAGAATCATCGCAACTTTATAATATATTATACGCGAGTAGAGGGTGCGCGCGCGATCGATCGACACTCAATTTCGCAACGTTCGGTCTCATTTTTCGTGTTTTTCAGTATTGTATTTGTTGGAAATAAGACTTTGAACGAGCGATGTGTTCCCGCCCTTCGAGAGGGCAGCTCCCGTGTGGCGCCAGCCTCGGAGCGCCACGCGTACGTGCGGCCGCTGCGTGAGCTCACTCGAGCCGTGTGTGTCTTCGTGCTCAGACGTGTCGTGTCGTGACAAAGATATATATATAGAGTATTCAACAAGCGAAAAATAAAGAGTCTCATACTTTGTACATTCTACGTGTTTCACTGCAATCCAAGGTGTTCCTATAGAATATCCCAATAGGTTACGGGCCCAGGGCACGATTCCCCTGCGCAACATAACACGAAAGTGTATACGAAGTGTGTGAGACGCCAGTGAAGGGCGAGAAGCATTTAGAAGATTAGAGGGTAAGTAAATAATATTCCTCGTTGCTGACGAGCAAAACGAGAGAATTCTCAGCTAATAAGAACGTTCGTTCGATAAACGCTGTTAGAAGAAGATAGATGTTTTTACCTTCTTCTTGAGAGATAGAAATAGAGGCAACAGTGAGAATAAGAGAATTAGAGAATAGATGTATAAAGAGTAGATGTGAGAAATTAACTAAATTCTAAGAGAAATAGAAAGAGATAGATGTGTGAAATAGAAAGAGATAGATATATGCCGCTTGGTAACAAGCTGGCGGGAAAAGCGACGTGCGTGTGCAAGTCCGATCGTGAACAGTGAGAGTCATTTTTTTTGGCGCGCGAAAGTCCGATCGTGAAAAGTGAGAGTCATTTTTTTTTGGCGCGAGGGATGTGTTGCCGGGCACGCGCTGAGGCATGATCGATTGGAAAAACAAAGCATCGATGCGACGCCATAACACATATATAAATATACATGCATGTGTGTGGAATAATATCTTTTTCAAAATCGACATGCATCGGGTCAGTGATCAGGCATGACTTGCAGTGCGGTGTAGTTTGATCGCTGTTTAGGGGGGCCGCGTAAATTTGTACGAGTCCCTTGCGCGTGCGTGATCAACCCGATATCCTATAGATCTTTTCAGCAGTGCTGGAGATCGCACGGGATAGTGGTGTGCGTGTGCGGATGGCTCTGCAAAGGCGCGTGGTTTCTCGCTTTCAGATCATTATGAATTGCAGTGCGTTCTGTATGGTCTTGTGAGCAATAGATAAGTTTTGTTGTTGAGAAAAACTCGATGACAAAATTATAAATTATTGTCGGTCAATATGAATGTTGGTTTATCTTGTCGAAAGAGATTTGATTGAAAAATTTGTAAATGATTATCTATCAATATGAATGCTAATGTTCAATTGACTAAATCCCGATCTAGATGGAAAAAGAGATGGAGAAAGAGACGGAAAGAGAGACAGAACTTCCCATGGACGAGGACAGCCAAGATGCACTGGTCGATTACGACAGTGACGACAGTGTGGTCACGGTGGTGGAAAAGGAAATAATTAGAGAAGAAAAAGAGAAAAAGGAGGATGCTGAGAAAAGAGGCGCAATCCCGAAACGTAAACCGGAAGTAGTAGAGAACGTGGATGTGACGAACGCATGGGTGGAAAATCGTCCCGTACTACCCATAGGGACACGTATCTTATATGAAAGACAGGAACGATTGGTCACCAGAATGTCTACGGCGTTGACAACGCTGGAAAAAGTAATGACCAAAGCCACCTCGATGATGGAGAATATGGTGAAGGTCTCCCAGGCGAATTTAGAGACAGAAAGACTGAAACTTAGATGTTTAGAGGTAAGCAATAAAAATACGCAAAGTTCAGCACAGAACAGTATACAAACGGTTAAAGATTTAGAAGTAGAGTCTAAAAAGAAAAAGTTAGAAGAAATAACAGTCTGTTCGGCCGAGAAAAATAGAAGTTTAGAGACAATTAAAAGTGCTTTAGAGGTGGAGTTGAATAGTCAAAGGTTGCATATTAGAAGAGCTGACGCAAAAATCCAACTTTGATCTTTGGATGGATTATTTGAAATCTGAATTGATGAATAACGATTTATTAGATGTAATAGATTCGAATATTGAAAGTCCTGAAAATCTTTCTGAGTTAAAAGTTGTTAAGAGAAAAAGTCTAGTTAGAGATATAATAATTAATCATTTAGATGAAAACTATCATAAAAGGATCTTACATGAAAAAGACCCGAGAGAAATTTTAAAGAAATTAAGAGGATATAAAAGGAGTGAAGTAAACGTTACTCATGCATCGGTACGAGCTAGACTTTATCAAATTAAAATGAGAAAAGATGAAAAAGTAAGTGATTTTTGCGAACGCTTCGATTCAATAATTAGAGAATATGAATCATGTGAAGATGCGGTACCTCTCGCAGAACAAGAGATTAGATCTGCATTTTATCAGGCTGTGTCAATTAATGCACCAGAGCTGAGAAATGTAGATTTAATTAGAAGACAAACTAATCTTAAAGAAATGAACATAGATGAAATAAAGTCTTTTATGATGCAGTTAGAAGCAGAGAATAAGAGCGAGACTAGAGAAAAATTAGAGAAACCCGAAATCAGGGTACAGAGGGCTGCTGCAGAGGAAGTCAAATGTTATAGATGTAACAGAATGGGTCATATGGCAAAAGACTGTCCGTTAGCGGAATCAGGAGCCTGGTTCTGCTATTATTGCCAGGAAATACGAGGCCACAAAGGGGATAGCTGTCCCAATGCCGGAGCTCAGGCGAACAGATTTAGAGGAAAAAGGTATTTAAATAAAACCGTTAATAAAAATATAAAGAAAAAAAGTAGATTTGTGCAGAAAAGCACAAAAAGAGTAGATGATAAAGGAAAAATAACCAAGATACAACCAGCCAAGAAATCTATACCAACGAAAACAGCAAATGAAAGAAAAACTAAAGAAGGTAAATTATGCATGGTTAAATTAATAGAAGATAGAGATAGTTCAAAGGAATTAGTAAATTTTATTGCAGATTCGGGTGCTACGGATCATATTGTAAATAAGAATATTATTCTGTCAAATTTTGAAAAATGTAGAGATAGAGTTATTAAATGCGCGAATAAAAATGAGCTTGCAGACATTTCAATAGATGGTAAAGGAGATCTTTTGTTAATAACGAATGAAAATGAAAAGAGAGTCATTAAATTAACAAATGTAATTGCAACAAAGGAAGTATCCGAAAATCTGTTATCTCTAAGAAAGTTGGCTGATGCAGGGTTCAGTATTTATTTAGATGATAAAGTTTTTAAAGTTTACAATAAACTGACAAAGAAAATAGTTTTTGAAGGAATTTGTGAGAAACCAAATTGGATTATACAATTTGAGGTCAAAAATAACAATATAGAGGAAAATGATAATGTAGAATGTGCTGTGTACAGATGTAGAGCAAAAATTGTTCCACATAGTGAGCTTCCTGAACAATCGCAAACAAACATTCAGAGCAGTGAATTATCCATTTCGGAGGGAGAATTAGATGAGAGGGATAATGTTGGTTCTGCGATTGGGAGGGAGAATGAAGGAGAGCTCACAAATGTGAACGAAAATATAGAACATAACAATGCTGAACTCGAGCAAGTCATTAAGTTAGAGGATATACAGACATTAGAGAATATAGAAGAAATGTGTGAAAGCTCAGTAATGGAAAAAGTAAAGAAATTAGAGAAAATAAATGAGGCGATGTTATGGCATGTTAGATTAGGCCATGCGTCGTTAAACTATCTAAGACAGCTACAAAAAGTAGAAAAGAGATTAGAGACAATTAAGTTTGATAACTCGATACTAGAGTGTGAAGTATGTATAATGGCAAAGATGGCAAAACTGCCGTTTAAAGAAAACAGAAATAGAGCACAGAAATCACTACAGGTAATACATACGGACATCATGGGTCCAATAAAACCTACATCCTATCCAGGACAAAAGAGGTTTATAATCACTTTTATAGACGACTATTCTAGATTGGCGAAAGTCTACTCTCTGAAGACAAAAGATGAATCGGGAGAGGCTCTAGAGAAATATTTAATATCCGCCAGAAATCTACTAGGAAAAGAAGAAAAACTATGCTACGTAAAGTCAGACCAAGGCAAGGAATTTACGGGAGGTGCTTTTAAAGAGATATTGAAAAGAGAAAAGATAGAAGCCATATTTGCACCACCGTACACTCCGGAACATAATGGAGTTGCAGAAAGGTTCAACAGAACGCTGCAAGAGAAAGTAAGAACATATATGTTCGACTCGGGATTACCAAAGAGTATGTGGGAGTTAGCAGTTGACGCTGCTGTGCATGCGTACAACAGATCTCCACACAAAACTATAGAATACGAGATCCCGTTGAAGAAGTTCTCACCAGAAACGAGTTGTCACTTTGAGCAAATAAAGAGATTTGGATGCATTGGATATGCAAGAGTACCAAAGCCTACGTCGAAATTTGACAAGAGAGCAATTAGAGGTGTGTTGGTAGGATATACTGACACTGGATATATACTCTGGCATCCAAGCACAAGAAAATTTATAGAGTCCCGACACATTAGATTTAATGAAAAGGATAACATATAAAAATGTATATCAGAACAGTCAAACAGAAGAAGAAAGAGGCTCAGATAAAAATTGGAATGAAAGAATTCGTAGAAGATGAGGAAAAGGGAGAACAAAAACTAGAGATTCCTGAGAAAAGGAAAAGAGGTAGACCGAGAAAACAAACAACACAACTAGACGAACAGAAACAGAAGGTCGAACAAAAGGAGATTGAAACCCCAATGACTAGAAGTAAAACCAAAAGAAAACGAGAAGATAATGGAGACACTGACGTGCGGAGAGTAATAGAAGGTATTAGCTTTGCTAAGTACACTACTGTGAAAAATATTCAACAGAATATAGAGAATGAAGATGAATTGAGTCGATGTCTTCTGGCATCATTACATAGAGAGCCCTCGACATATGAAGAGGCGATGACAAGCAGCAAAAGAGAAAACTGGAAAAATGCTGTGATAGAAGAACTTGAGTCTATGCAAATCAATCAAGTATGGACACTTGTTGATAGACCGACAGAGATGTTAGATGGTAGACGACCTAACATCATAGATTCAAGATGGGTATTTAAAAGAAAATTAGAAGCAGATGGATCAACCAGATATAAAGCGAGACTGGTGACAAGAGGATGTAAAGATAAGAATGTGTATGATCTGAAAGAGACATATGCACCGGTTTCGAGATTGCCATTGGTTAGATCTATACTGGTGATGATAAACAAGTATAACTTGTATACCTGTCAGTTAGATGTAAAGACTGCATTCCTGAATGGAATTTTAGAAGAAGAAATATATATGGAAATTCCAGACGGAGTAGAAGTGGATGAAAACACCAAAAAGACCAAGGTGTGTAAATTGAATAGAGCTTTGTATGGATTGAAAATAAGTCCAAAAAGATGGAATAAGAGATTTTCAGAAGAGGCTCAGAAACTTGGATTAGAGAATGACCTACATGAGCCATGCCTGTTCACGTGGAGGAAAGAAGGCAAAATAGTAATCGTACTGCTCTACGTAGATGATATGTTGGTTGCAAGTAATGACCAGGAGAAATTAGAGGAAATTAAAAAGAAGTTGAGTGAAACATTTGAGACAAAGGATCTTGGAGAACCCAAGAACTTTCTGGGAATAACAATAGAGCGGAACAAAGAAGAAAGATATATGTACATTCATCAGACGCGATATACTGAGAGCGTATTAGAGAAGTTTCATATGAATGAATGCAAGCCTCAGAGTACTCCTATGGTCACTAGAAAAGTGAGCAATAAAAACAAAAAGAGTAAATTAGAAGAAAAGAGTAGTAGAGAAGAAATTAAAAGAGTACCTTATAGAGAAGCTATAGGAAGCTTAATGTATCTGGCAAATGCTACACGACCTGATATAGCTTATGCAGTGAACTATTTAGCAAGAAGACAATTAGAGCCCACGGAAGAAGACTGGCAAGATGTGAAAAGAGTCTTCAGATACCTTAGAGGAACTGCGAATAGAGGATTAATATTTAGAGGTAAAACAGATGAGTTAGAGTCATTAACAGATGCTAGTTTCAGAGATTGCATTGATTCTACATCCACTGGAGGATATATAATCAAATTATTTGGAGATGTGATAGCATGGAGAAGTCATAAACAGACATATGTTACACTCTCTACTTGTCAAGCAGAGTATCTAGCAATGAGTGAAGCCTGTCAAGAAATAATATCATTAGACAAGTCACTAAGGTACGTGGTTGGAAGAACATTCTTGCCTACGACAATCTGGTGTGACAACAGAGCAGCAGGAAACTGTACTAAGAAGGATGGAAGTCACAAACTTAAAATGTTTGATGACAACTTAGAGGAAATAAAGAAAAACTTAGAAGAGAGAGAAGAAACTGGAAACAGAAAACATATGGCTGACACTCATGGAGATTTTATCAAACAGTATGTTGATCAAGGAAAGGTGAAAGTCAGATGGATTGAGACCAAAGAGAATTTGGCAGACATCATGACAAAACCATTACCTTTAGAAGCATTTGCATATCTAAGAGATAAGATAATGAATTTAGAGCTTGAACAAAATTAGAGATTAATTTTACTCGATAACTGATTCTTACTGTGTTTCAGATAAAGCAGAAACTTAGAGGACCACAGATCGCTCGCACAAAGGGAGGGAGTGTTGGAAATAAGACTTTGAACGAGCGATGTGCTCCCGCCCTTCGAGAGGGCAGCTCCCGTGTGGCGCCAGCCTCGGAGCGCCACGCGTACGTGCGGCCGCTGCGTGAGCTCACTCGAGCCGTGTGTGTCTTCGTGCTCAGACGTGTCGTGTCGTGACAAAGATATATATATAGAGTATTCAACAAGCGAAAAATAAAGAGTCTCATACTTTGTACATTCTACGTGTTTCACTGCAATCCAAGGTGTTCCTATAGAATATCCCAATAGTATTTATTTGTTATTCGTATCGCGTGTAACAACTCGCATTCTTTTGCAGTAAAAAATGGCAGACAAGAAGAAAACGATGGACGAACTGCAGCATGAGCTGGCGAGAGAGGAATTAGAGCTGGAGGAGCTGGAGCTTATGGCACTCCACATGGAGTTGCAGGTGAAGCAGATCGAGCTCCAGGCGATGAAGGAGCCTGCGGAGGCCATACACGTCCCGGAAAGTCCGCCGGTAAGCAGAGAGAAACCTGAGAGCGGCCATCCCTTTGTTCTTGCGGTGGACGCATTTTTCGACGCGCCGCCGGTCGGTAACGGTACATGGGTGCGTGTCCGTGCTATGGTTGGTGTCCAAACTACTAAAAATCGGTAAGATGAATGAGTTGACGCGACGCGAGCGAGTAGCGGCGATTTAATCTTTTAATCACGAAGCCGAAATTTCTTTGTCTCGTCTTCGCGCTGCGTTCCGCGGAATTCTGGGAGGAAAGGATTTAGGAGTTAGGAACAGCAAAATCATTAAATATAATATTTATAATAATATGTTTTTTATAATAATATGTTTTTATTTTAAAAACATATAGATACATATATGTATGCATATTAGAAAAATATATGTATTCAAAAAAAGAAAAAATCTTTATATATGTATAATATACATCTACATATATATGTATAATAAATGTTATTTTTGATAATAATATATGTTTATGCCAGAATTGCCAGATGTCACGTCTTGTGCTCCGCCTCTGCCTCTGCCTCTGCCTCTGCCTCTGCCTCTGCCTCTGCCTCTGCCTCTGCCTCTGCCTCTGCCTCTGCCTCTGCCTCTGCCTCTGCCTCTGCCTCTGCCTCTGCCTCTGCCTCTGCCTCTGCCTCTGCCTCTGCCTCTCCCTCTTCCTCGTCGCATCGCGTTATAGATGGTTCGCACCAGAGATCCCAAGGTTTCAGACTGTAATAAAAAGTAAATATTAAGTATAAGTATGTCATGTCATGTGATGCGTGACATGTGATATGTGCGACCGTCTAAATTAATATATTAAATTAATCCATTTTTTTATACTTACGTTTAATACGACCGGCTCAATCGGAGCCGTTGCCGTTGCTGCCGTTGGCATTGTGGCCATGGGGGCCGTCGTCGGCGTTGTGGCCGCCGGGGTCGTCGTTACTGTCGTCGGCGTTGTGGCCGCCGGGGTCGTCGTTGCTGTCGTCGGCATCGTGGCCGTGGGTACCATCGTCGGCGTCGTCGGCGTCGTGGCCGCCGGGGTCGTCGTTGCTGTCGCCGGCATCGTGGCCGTGGAAGCGGTTATGACCGCCGCCCGCGCCGTTCCGTAGGATACAGGATATACGTATTTCCTAAAACAAATATATAATTAAGCGGTGTAATCATTTCGGCCGCGATTGCACAACAATGTTAACACCGCATTCCACGACAATGTACAATAAAAACATTTTTTCGATTATGTTACTCACAGAATCGCTCGCCCACCCACGTGGCACGTCGTCCTCGCGCTGCAACCAAGGAAAGAATGATGATCGACGTTGGAATTAGAATAGTACGCGGCACGCGCATGATTGCCGATACCTCCTAACGCGCGCACGTTACAGTCCTAAGCGCACGTGCGCGCGCTCAATGAAATCGATATGACATCGCAAATATATCAATAATTTTTATTGCTATATGTTGTAAATATATAATAAAGTATACAATTAAAATCAATCTCCAGTCCCGTACAACTTCTTTATTTCCACTTTCCACCAACATATCCGTATATAACGGACATTTTCTGCGTGATTATAACATATACATTTTAACAATCGGATATACATGTATACATATAAGCAGCACCATGTAATGTTGAAAATCTTGGAATTTAATTGAGAAGTTAAATGCATGATACTAATTGTAAGAAGCAGTTTACTTGTAAACGTGTAAAAAAGTAGCCTACATTGAGGGAAAACTCCGCAACGCGTATTGATTGGCAACTTCTCACACGTTTATTAAGTTATTAGTACAACAGGAATATTAAAAAAGAATGGTTGTTCCCTTCAAATTTTGTGCCTGTAATTTGAAACGCGTTTTTTAAAATTCATGTTTTCAAAAGAGGCGTGCAAGATTTCTCAGAGATTATTGCATCGATTGACTTTAAATTTTTCACTTCATAATGAAGAGGGCACGTACCTTGAACTCTGGGAATAATTGGAAATTAACAAAATAGCGTCAATGTGCAGTATAAAATACGTTTTCCTCTTCGACAAATCAACTTTTCACATAATAATAACAATATTTAATTTTTTTAATATCTGAAAATCCGAGCTTTATGCCCTCAAGATATATTATAGGTATACATGTTTTGAAGAAATGCGTAAAAAGTTTGTGAAATCAATCGTTGGTTTAACAATTTTCGCGTTTTCTTGCACGTCGAGGTGGAAAATATGATTTCCAGAAAAACGCGCTTAACGTTGTACGTTTAACCTTTTCTTTTATTTCTTCGTACTTATAACATATGTGCCAAGTTAATTGCAAATCGACTATGTTAATTGCAAATCATAATATGTGTTGCACATTTTTTTCAAGGAATTTTTGTCAACATAGCCTCTGATATTTTGCCATCACGTAAAAAGTAACTACAAAGAGAGCACAAATAAAAACATATTTCAATTGCAACAATATTTTCTGTTGACCCAACAGTACTGTTTGCAAACGTTCTTACAGACAGCCGCATCAATGGCTTCGGAGCACTTGCATATCAGCGTATGCATAAAACGTGCCCGCTCCAGTAGGCGGAGCCTTCTTTAACGGAGCCTATCCGTTCCCGACGCGATGATCCAGTGGGCCGCTCCAGTGGACCGAAGAACGAATAAGTTAAGCATTTGTGTTTGTCGGAAACTGCGGTCCACTTGATACTACCTTCAAAGCATTCTTCTTCTCCTTTCTTTTACTGACAAAAAAAAGAGAAAAAGAGCTCTTCAAAGCATTCGTAGTATGAAATAGACTGCAGCCGGAGTTGAATGCATAATTCCACCGCTGCACGTTGAACTTTGCCGCAAAATAATGTTTGATAATAGTACAACGATAATTAGTAGAGCGTTTAATGTTTTCAAACGCATTATTTCATAGAATTACGGGTAATTCTGTCAATGTCTTGCATCTGCTTTAGTTAGCATATCATTATTACTGCTAATTGTAAGCAATGAATTAATGGAATTTATATTCAACGATGTTACAATAAAATAATCAAATTATTGCGTTTCGACATACGTATCCATTGCTCTCAATGGAAGTGTAAGAAAACAGCTACCATAGTGGCACTTTGTTTTAATACTTTATATTAAGGGAACCTAATATAGAGACGCGTACATATATGTATAGTACTTAAGCAAAGGATTACAGTGGAATACACCCGTTAACGACTTATTTATTATAGGGATCATTATCTTTAGAAATATATGTAACAAATAACACAAGTGTAATTCAAAGATGACTTTTTCCATGTACTACACATGTTATACATTATATATTGTCAAAATAAAACTTAATTTAAAAAAATGTTGACAATTCTATACTTCTTCTTGATGTAAGGATTTTGCAGTTATTAGGATAGTATTAACAATTAATTTACTGCACAAAGTCCAATCGATCTTTATATAAATGTGTACTGGAGAAATGTGTAAATCGCATTGTTTGCATTTAAAGGAAGTGCTGCATTTCGAAAACAAAAGTTACAATTTTCCATAAACATTCTGCATGCATTTGGCGCTACAAGTTCACAATTAAATAAAAGTAAAGAATTTGCCCTGCGTATTATATACGATAATTAATTAACATTTAATAAAAGTGCATTACTTAGTCTTTATATCAGTATAATAATGACTTAAATAAGTGATCCATATCAACACGTTTAAAGTTTTGATTTAGCTTTATGAGTGGTATTCATAGACGGATCTTATATTTTAGACCGTCTTGTATTGGCTGTACCTACAATTTTAACATATTATAAACCACAGAGTCGTATTAGCATACTTAAGACGGTCTAATTGAAATGAGAACGGATTATGAATACTCTACATGGATCTATATGAGCGTTCAAACGTGGTTTCTCGGCCGTTTGACGCAAAACATAAGAAGCGCGATAATAGGCGTCCCGAATGGTTTATTCCGCGAGAACAGTCAGTAAGGACAGTAAGCGCGATCGAGCTTCGTGATTACAGTTGTGAGTTGTGTTATTTGATACTATTCCTGCAGTACGATTTTGTGTGATTTTCAATAGGGAGATAATCTGATCTATTATTAACGAATTTGTGAGATCAGTGTGCTTCGTAACACGTTAACAGCGTACGTGCCGCTGTCTCATCCGACGCGATTGTAAACATTGCGTGGTCGTGAACATTGAGCGTGTGTTATACCGTGTCGGTTTTGAAGATCAGTGCACTTCATGACACATTGACAGCGTGTCGCTGTCTGATCCGACGCGATTAACTATTAACAACATTGCGTGTTCGTGCGCGTGTGTTTTATTGTGTCGGTTTTGACATTATCTTCTTCTCTTTTTTTGTTTAAATTTGTGTGCATACACATTATTTAGTGTAATTATATTTATTTTTCATTTTTATAATATTACAATTATGTCGAGTCACATTTGTGATAAGTGTATGTACAAAGACTGTACAAACACGAAGCTTTCTAAGCGACTATTTAGATTTCCAATGCAAAAGGATGCGAGATACAGAATATGGATACGCAATACAGGTACATTGTTGGACATTTAAATATATTATTATTTTACATATTGATATGCTGACAAAGGAATACATTTGCGTATGTGTTTCGCGTATTATAAATGTCCGTATTAAAACTTCGGGTTGTTTGCGATAAAAAAATAATATATTATGTTAACAGGGGACTGTGTGCTCAATGATCTTAATGAAATACTAATTTCGTCTGAATTACAATATGTTGCATTACTAAGCCTTTAGTAATAAAGAATAACAAATTTTTATTCGACCTAACTGGCCATCTTTATTAATTGTAATTGTCACAACGTTTCAACTGTTGGTTTTAGTCAATTCTAATTGTCATGACATACGTTTTCGACCATTGGTTTTAGCCCGTTTTCAGTCAATTTAACTTTTAATGTTAAAACAATCCGTCTTTTAAATCACTATAAAGAAAAAGGCGACGTTTATTACCTCAGTGACATATTATAATTACTACGTCTTTAAACACGGTTGGATAAAGTGATTCTACATTTCTCGACTTTTTTTTACAAATGTTAGTACTGGGCGCGAATTACCGAACACTCCGTATAATATTGTACTGCAATTTTTTTTTTAATAATAAACCGTGTAATTGTAATTGTAATGTACTTTTTTATATTTATGTTGCAGGGAATACTAAATTAGAGAAATTTACTCCCGCTACCCTTCGGAGTGTAGAATTGTGCGAGGATCATTTCACTCCTACGTCTTTTATAAACGCCACAAAAGTACGATTGACACGGGATGCTGTACCAATTCCATACGGTGGCAAAAGCTCTTCCGCAAACAGTAAAAATGTTGGAATTGAACAGGAAGTACAGAGAAATTATACAGCAGCATTTTCACTCAATGATGAAAACATGATGTTTGAAGAACAAGTTCCTCAACAGTCTGCAGGCTCTTGTGCAAACAGCGAAAATGTTGAAATTGAACAGGATGAAGTACAGAGAAATTATACAGCAGCATTTCCTCTCAATGATGAAAACGTCATGTTTGAAGAACAAGTGCCTAAAAAGTCTGCATTGCGTACATATAAACGTGCCAATATAAATTTTGATGTACCTGCGGAAGAGGAAGATGTAATGGAATGGGTGCATCTCGAGCCATCTATGCCACCTACAAATGATGAACGCCAAGATAATTTCACGCAAACAAACAACCAAGATGCAAAAGTAATAAAAAATCTGAAAATGGAAAATCTGTATTTGCGACAACAATTAAGGCGTGCAGAATATCGCATCAAATATATGGCAAAAATGTGTAAAAAACCGAAAAGTAGTAAAAAGAAGACGAAAGAAACATTAAAACAATTAATAAATGAACAAGAACTGCATCCTGTTGCAAAAAGCATGATTCATTTGCAACTTCATACACCACGTACACAATATACAGAGGAAGAAAAAAGTTTGGCGAAACAGTTGTACTACTATTCAGCATCAGCATTTTGCCGCCTAAAGAAAGCTGGTTGTAATTTTCCTGGACAGCGAACAATCAGAAGATGGATAGAAGAACATGATATAAAGCCAGGATTTTGTGATATTATATTTGCAAAAATGACAGACAAAATTTCGCAATTATCAGAGGAAGAAAGAGTGTGTACTTTAAAATGGGATGAAATGTCTATTAAAAGCTGTGAAGAATATTCTTCGAAATTGGACCAAGTAGAAGGTCTAGTTGATTTGGGACCTCTCGGTAGAAAAGAAGGAAGAGCTAAGTTCGTTTTCGTATTTTGCCTAGATAGCTTGAATGCACGTCATCCATAGCGACGACCTCTTGCGTATTTTCTTCCAGGTAAGGGCGGCATAAAGTCAACTGAAATGGTTGAATTACTAAAAATATGTTTACAAAAGTTGAATGAAACGGGTGCTAATGTGCAACTTGTTACATGTGATCAAGGTAACAATAATCAAGCCGCTTATAGACAACTCGGCGTTGAAACACACAAACCATATTTCATTTACAATAATAAAAAATATTATGCTTTATACGATTTCCCGCATTTAGTAAAAAGATTAAAAGATGCGTTTTTTTAGAACGCATGATAAATTATATTGCAAAGGAGAAATAATTGCATCATATTCCGATTTCGTAGAGACTTGGAGAATCGATAATGCCACAGAAGGAGGCTCAAATTTATTATCCCATATAACAGAGGCACATCTTTGTCCAAACAATTTTCAGGCAATGAATGTTTTAAAAGCCATGCAATTATTTAGCCTTAGATACACAGCTGCCATAAAAACAGCCGGTGTTGGAAAACAATTAAAATCAAATACATGGGAAGCGACAGCTAATTTTTCAGAGCATATGAACAACGTAATTGATGCCTGCAACTCGTACAGCCTTAAAGTCACATGCGGTGGAAAACGGCCATTGTGAAGGAAAAATCCTGACATTGAAGATCTACTGTCAAACTTCGTACAGTGGTGTTCTGGATGGTCCAAATGTCCGGACAAAATGAGTAAAGTTCCTTGCTTCATGTATCCAAAAAAGTCATTGTGATGACTTTCGTGCAACAATGTCGAAAACACCAATGGATAATGTGACGGCTAATGAAACATATATTGAATATCGTGAATATCCGAACGCAGACGAAGATGCTCAAAAAGTCACGAAATTAGTTCGACCAACAAGCCATTTTAACGACATCATCAAAGCGCAATTAATGGTTTTTAATCGGACATGGAAACATCATTGGTCATCCACGCAGATCCTTCAGAAAATTGTAAACGAGGGTATGTATGCAACCAATAAAATGTATCCTGCATGGTTCGCACCTAATGGAAGGTGTTATAATCATCGCATGCAAGCATTAAAATTCTTAATTACTGTTAAAATATATTCCCGTACACGGTATAATAATGACACTGCAATAGCCGAGGCAAAAACAAAAACAAAAAATTCATTTCATAGGAAATTGAAAAACTTGTCGAACAAGTGAAAAGCATCGTAAAGAAATAAATTGCTAAAGGAAAAGGTATAAGAAATCTAAAAAATTTAAGTAAAGGGAAAAAGTAGTGTAGAACGTATGACAATATCCTATTTAGACAACATTAAAATACAAAAATATTTTCTTAAATATTTTGTCATTATTAGTATCTTGTTAATATGTCATTATGTTAAGTAATATGACGGCATGGGAACATGATGTTGCATCTAATTTGTACGTCCAGTATGACGCCCATCATGCTACGTTGCCGTAAGTATTACTTTACAGTAATAAGACAAAGTAATATGAATTTCCCAATGTCATGGAAGATCGCAATCACAGTTGAAGTAATTGCATAAATCTCATCGACTAGCAAATCTATCATGGACTAGAACAAAAAGTTGCAATGCGATCATGCTGTGAAATTGAGAAATCATATCTAATTTCTTATTACCAATGACATTGTAAAAGATACGAATAATGATACAAATATTTTAAGGAAATACATTGATGTTTATTATATTACACGTTGACACACGGTATTCAACATAATTACAAAGCAAAGTGTAAACGAATACCGTGCAACACATATAACACCCCAAAATATTACATTGATTTTCATAAATCACTACAAAGACAAACGTCATAAATACAATTTATATACAACTATTAACAGGAAATTTACTTGTAAATTTCCCCGTGATAAGATATGTTAGTCTTTGATTTATGCAATTATTTTGACTGTGATTGCGATCTTTGCGTCATGCTCATAAGTGTCAACAAGAATTAAATTTTCTTCAGTAAATTTTTATTTCAATATACGTTCGACATTATATATTATATAACAAGAATTAAATTTTTTTCAGTAAATTTTTATTTTAATATACGTTTGACATTATATACTATATAACAGGAATTAAATTTTCTTCAGTAAATTTTTATTTTAATATACGTTCGACATTATATACTATATAATGTCGAACGTATATAACTTAACTTAAACTATTCATAAGGAATATCCAAGTTATTAATATTTACTCGATTTCTAAAAGTTTTATCCTATATGAAAGTTTTACGAATGAAGGTCCGTGTCTGTGAAAGAAAAATGAATTAAATAAACATATTTTTCAAAATAATGTGACAGACATCACATTTAATTAAAGAATAAAGAAAAAAATAAAGATGATTCTCATTAAAATAAAGAAATGTGAAACGAATTAAAATGCATGAGTAAGCGACATAAGCGAGAGTGCTATGTGCTATACATAGTACATACCCATACTCTATAATTTTTATGTCACGTATTTCGCCAACTTTCATTTTATGTACTCCTTGACTCCAAAGTATATGCCCTGAACCGACTTTAAATCCTATGCCATTTGTTTTATCGCATTTATCGATAATTTTTATATTTTTCTCGTTACGCAGTTCCAGTTTGTAATATATTCTGACATGATTTCCTTCTTTTGCGATTTCGTCAGTTTTATTCCGTTTAACTTCTTTTCCGGTTACTTCCTCCTCTTGTTTTAGTTGCCCTTGAGATTCTTCATTTTTCTGCATCTTATCATCATTATCATCATCGTGTTGGCCTTCGGTAGCGTCGTCATTTTCATCTTCATCCTCGTCCTCATTAAAAATGTCTATCTTCTTAAATAACTGACCAATTTTTGTTAAGGTAACTCAACGTTCTTTGGGCGGGTATTTTAAGGGGTGTTCGTAATACCCAGTTAAATGTATTGCATTTGTGTCACACAAAAATGACACGGTGGTTTCCTTATCAATATGTATGTTGAGCGGTGCTTGCCATACGTTTTTCTTGTCTAAAGTGCAAATCAAATATTCTGGCCATGTCCCGTCATAACTTATCTTTACTTGTGCGAGACGATCATCTGTGAAAGAAAAAGCGACAAGGACTTTCAGGGCTGAGTTGTATATAAACATTGTTCCGCAGGATACAATTCGCAATGTAAACAAAACATCTAACGCCAGCACATATTTATCTTGACCTTAATGGAGCGTCGAAGTTATATCTTACCGGCCTTTAAGACGTCGAGACTTGCATTTGTTAAATAAAATGCCTCTAGCACACTTCGTGTAGTGTACACCGTGGCCGGCTCCATTTTCAGTGCTGTAACATATAACTCGGAATTAGGCGTAACGTCACGAAAGCTCTTTCATGATTTTCGTATTGCCACGTGCAGCCGGATTCTTCTATTCCGAAGCGGACGAACAGCAATAAGAACGAACGCTGGCCGGACAAGGCATCTTGCCGCAATATTTATACGTATTTTATTATTATTAAAAATTGTAAATAATTAGTGGCATTTGCAGAACAAATTCATGTGTACCTTACCCCAAAGCATGTTGACAAATGATGAGCTCGTTTTAGAATAGTTATTTCGAATCTCCGAATTAAAACGGAAGACCGGCCGACCCAGAGAGCGAGGCTTATCCGTCCACAACGTACAACAAACAAATTGTCAGTAAGGCTCGAAATTTCGAACTTAGTTTACACGTAGAGGGGGTGTCTTTATCAGATCTTGCGCGTGCGTGGTATTCGCGAATAATTTCGGGGAGACGAACCGAGCCGAGCAGTGAGTAAGCGCTTCGTGGCGGCGCGGCGCGCGTTGTTCTTTGATTTATTATATGTATATTCTGACCAAGTTTTATATATTATCGGTTACAAGTTTCGAAAAAAATTAAAAATAGTAAATACTGGAACATCAGAATTATAAGCGTACTACTGACGGTGACAGTTTAAACAGTAACTCTCCGACATCTTAGAATTTGACAATTAATATTTACTTCCAGTTTTACTCCAACACTGACAAATATTCAGCTAATAAATAATTTCGTCTATCTTTTTGAGTTTTTTTTTATTATATATTACTCAAGTAATAATTAGATTAATTTACTCCATTAAAAAATGCGGCCGATATTTTTTTGTTGTGAGCGCACAACGTTATAATTATTAATTATATAACTTATAAGTAGTTCGACCCTAGCAACTAAACTCGAATACAAAATCCGCCGAAAAACCTGACGATTGCATCGGACGACGATCATCCGATGCAAACCGACACCGGAACCCAGAGCGTTCAACTCCAGGTTGACCGAAAGCGCTGATGCGAAGGTCAGCGCAGAGCGCTGACGACGAGAAATCAACGCTAACTCGGGAGCCCCCGAGTTAGTAACAGAACGCCGATCCGGAATTCCCGAATCCTGTGCCGGCCCTGAGCTCAACCCCCGGTTCCGGCACGACAATTTGGTGGCAGCGGTGGGATTCCGTCACCTTGGAGGAGAGGCCAGATCGAGAGTGTTCGCCTGCAAAAGAGCGGATCGTGAGAAAGCGGTGAAGCAACCCTAAGAGGAACAACCAAATCCAGATCCAGAGCGAAGGAAGCACCCGGTAGCAGCTCACGAGTGTTATCAACGACACCGGAGAAGGCGCCGACCTACCACAACGGTGACTCGCCAGCCAAGCAGCCAGGCAACGAAGCAGCGGTCAACGACCAGCGCAGCGACAAGCAACATGCGACTACTAATGTAAGTCGAAATTGAAAAATTGTAAAGCGTATTGTAAAGCGTTATAAAGCGATATATGTCAAAGGGCGGAAACACGTCCCGCCGAGCGAAATCGAGCTTACATTACGGTAGATGTCGGACGGTGAAACGCGAGATAGCCCCGCCCGTAATCCGTCGTGGTTACATAGAGCCGAAAGTGCGCCAGCACGCCGAACACCTAGAGTCAGCCCTATAGGCCCTGTACGAATCGTAGAGAAAGCCGTTCGCGACATTGCAGAAAACGTCCGACGTAGCTTAGACTACTCGGATGACGATTCGCCGGTATTAGAATTACACCCGAACGTCGTACTAGAACGCGAATTTGCCTTCCTAGACGATAGCCTTTTACCCAGAAATAATAACGGTCCCCGAGATAACCCCAATAACGAAAACAATAATATTAACGAAAACAATAACGCGAATAATAACGAGGACGAAAGTGACGTACTCAGACTGCACCCGACAATAAGTGACGCACGTTCAGATACATCGGCCAATACACAGAGCCATAATTCCGGAGGAGGAGAGTTCTCTCTAACGTCCTACGACAGTAGCGTATTTGATCCGGAAGAAGAAGATTATATTCCCGCGGCCGGAAAAATGAGTCAGCAAAGAAGAGCGGCTCAAGCGAATGTACCCCGCGAGGACGCAAACGAAATGCCGGTATCGCCCGAGCAAGTAGACGCGGAAATAAACCGTTTAAGGTCAGTGAACCAACGGACACCCGCGAATAATCCACGTCGAGCCGCGGAATCTGCGCGAGAATGCCCAGGCATGCAAGATTCCGTACTTGGCGAACTATTAGAAGAAATCCGGTCAATGCAGGATCGTATGCGGAGATTAGAGACCGCGAATTACGAACGCGACGACCACAGAGTCCCACGCGCTTCTAGTAATGGACCATTCGACATAACTTACGGACGAACGTTGGAAGACGTCAGAAACCAACACGATCCCGTGAATACGTACATTAAATTGAAGGAAGCCAGCGATATGATTCCGGAAATCGACGGAACTTCGCGCAGTCAGGTCCAAAAATTTCTAAACGCAAGCACCTATGCGATGAGCGAAATTAATCCCGCAGAGGAAAAATCACTACTAAAAGCCATACTTTGCACAAAATTAACGGGAAAGGCAATGTACGATTTCCAAACGCGCGACATACGTTTTTATGCTCAATTAAAGCAGGAAATAGAAATGTGCTATTTAGCAAAGCGAAGCACCACGCATATTCAGCGAGAATTTAATATGCTCCGGCAAAAGCCAGGCGAAAGCGCGAGAGAATACGGACTCCGCGTAGATAAGTTATCTATGGAACTTTATCAATCAATGATCGAAGGCCGTGGACATACTTCCGAGCAAAGAAAAGCGATATTAGATACGATACAGGAGCTAGCGCTAGAAAATTTCCAGCTAGAACTCCGCGATGACATACAAACTATCGTGCGATCGCGAAATTACGCTAACCTTACAGCGGCGATTTTGGGCGCCACGTCAGAGGAGAAATTAAAAGGACCTCCTCAGCGCTCGACATATAATACCGACCGAAGCAAAAACGGTCAGGAGCAAACCCGACAAACTCGAAGCGTCAGAGTAAAGTGCCATAAATGCGGAAAGCTTGGTCATATTGGACAAGAATGCCGTACGAGCCGATATGCAAACAGATATTCTCTCCCGAGAGCCGAAAAGCCCAGCGGAATACATACTGTAGAAAAGTATTGTAATTACTGCAAAAAGGTAGGGCATAGACGGGAAGAATGTTGGCTGTTAAATGGCCGACCCGAAAAGGAAAGGGCGCGCCAATCTGAAACTGATGGAAATAAAAAGCCACAGGTAAATGCAGCAGCGAGAGCAAGAAAGCATGCGTCAGACAAGGACGACGAGATATCGTATAGCAGCAGCAGCGGCAGCAGCAGTAGCGGTGAAGAAGAAAAGAGACCGAGAAAGCATAAGGCGCGAGCCGTGAGCGAGTATCAAATTACTCAAGTGACGAGTAAGACTAATAAAAATTATAATCTCGACCTAGTAACACTCCCGGTGGAAGAGAAGCCAAAACGGGAAAAATAAACTTCTTACTCGATTCCGGAGCAGCCCTCACCTTTATCAAAATAGGTAACCTGAAGGGCGATACACAAATGCGTGAGGAGAAACTCGCGCTGACAGGGATAACAGGACACCAGCTGTATACCCTTGGAAAAATAAAAGCCACGATAAATTTGGGAAAGCAAGTCATACGCCACACAATGTACGTGGTAAACGACGACTTCCCGATGGAATATGAGGGAATACTAGGAATCGATTTTATCAAAAAGCATCGAGCTGACTGTCTCCATGGGAAAAATGTATTGAGAATCGGCGGAGTAAATCTTAAGCTCCGACCATATAAAAAGGTAATATTACCGCCCCGCAGTAAAACAATCATACGAACGAGAGCTGCAGATCAAAATAGAATAGGTATTGTAAAACGTGTAAAACCTATTCCTGAAGTCTTTATCGGAAGTTGCATGATAAAACCCATAGATTCCACTTGTCTGATAAGCAAATTAAACATCACCGAGAAGTCAGTAGAGATGGTTACACCGCATGTAACTCTAGAAGAGGTGTCGGTGAATGACACGACTGACGTACGCACATTACACGCGACTGAAGAGCGCGAGTCAATTCAAGAACGGCGAGAAAAATCACGTAAAAAACGCATGAAACATTTAAATAATAAGGAAAGAAAGGCGTTAGAGCAGATATGCGACGATTTTTGCAATGTATCTTACTTACAATTAGAAAACGATCAGCTAACACGCACCACGGTGGTGAAACATGAGATCACGACGCGAGCTGATAGCGCGCCGGCGAACGTCCGCCTACCCGAGAAGCATAAAGAAAAAATAAATCGACAGATTGAGATAATGCTAAAAGATGGAATCATTCGCCATAATACGAGTCAGTGGAATTTGCCAATATTAGTGGTTCCTAAAAAACCTGATGCCTCGGGAAAACAAAAATTACGAATCGTTAGAGATTTTCGAAAGCTCAACGATCTTACAATAGGAGACTCGTTCCCATTGCCGAATACTACCGACATATATAATAAATTAAAAACATTTATTGAAGAATAAAAGCAAAGAAAGAACCAACTAAAAATGCCACAGTAGGTCATATGGAGAAATTGGAACAAACGCTTTCATACAATGAAAATTTACTGTCTAACGTCACAAGGAAACTGCAAGAACAATTCATATACCGTGAAGAAATAGACGAACAAGTACTAATGATCACTACCATTCTATCTGACCTTACGAAAGACATTGACGATAGGTATTACAGACTACTTGACATATACGAAAAATAACATGTTACACGCGTACTCCCAATAAAAAATATAATTATATAATATTAAAAGAAAGCAATTTAAATAAATGTACGCAAGAAAATACTAAATTTATATGCGATAAAAATTTTTTCTTTGTATTTTATAACAGCGAATGCACCAAGCGAGGTGCAACTTTTTGTAAAAACACCTAGATACATAGAAAACCGTAAACAACGTCACATCCTCTCGAATGTAACATTTTGGATAACATTAACCGAACCTCAAACATGGTTATATTCCACTCCAAAAATGTCAGAAATAATAATTCAATGTAATGAACTTCCAGAAAATAAAATTAAAATAGAAAAAACCGAAAAATAACATTGCGCAATAATTGTAAATTAACTACACCAGATATAAATTTAGAAACAAAAAACCATATTGATACTAAATATGTACAAATGTATTTGCCAGAATTCAACATAACTAATACCATAGAAAAGAGTATAATTATAAACAACAAATTAGAATCCGAAAGAGAAATAAACTTAGAACCAATAATCGGAGATCCGTCGGAATTAATAAAATTAAGTTTAAGTCTAGATGAAATCAAAAAAGAAGTGGAAAATAACCAACCAAGTATTTTTGCAAACAAAAACATTGTATATCCCGTAGGTTCCGCGACCATAACTATATTTGTAATCATTTACATAATAAAGAAAAGAAGAAACCAGTAAAGATTTAAAGGATGAAACCATAGCGTACAGATTAGAAATAAGAAAATTTAGATTGTAACCTCTCAGGAAAAAGAAATACACGCAGAGATAAGAACAAAAAACTTCGTGTTCCTCAGTTTTTCTTTTTCCGCGGGGGAAGGGATGTTGTGAGCGCACAACGTTATAATTATTAATTATATAACTTATAAGTAGTTCGACCCTAGCAACTAAACTCGAATACAAAATCCGCCGAAAAACCTGACGATTGCATCGGACGACGATCATCCGATGCAAACCGACACCGGAACCCAGAGCGTTCAACTCCAGGTTGACCGAAAGCGCTGATGCGAAGGTCAGCGCAGAGCGCTGACGACGAGAAATCAACGCTAACTCGGGAGCCCTCGAGTTAGTAACAGAACGTCGATCCGATATGATAAATACCGCCGATTCGGACGATCGAGCGGGCAGTCTGTCATAAGATTTTGAAACATACGTGCGGTTACTTTTACTAATTGTTAAACTTAGAATAATCTCGGGAATTGTACAAAGAAATCAAGACCGTTATCAATTGTAAATCATTTTAATTAAAGATATTTGTGCGGAAATATCTAAGCTATATTCATTTGAACACTCCGTGGTGTGCATCACTCTTCCAACCCGGAATTCCCGAATCCTGTGCCGGCCCTGAGCTCAACTCCCGGTTCCGGCACGACATTTTGTAATGTCTGATAACACATTGCTATTATCTTTCATAGGTAACAGAGATTCCATAGCTCCACATTCATTTGTATCCAGTACTTTCAATTGCTCCGTGACTGCAGATCCATTCTCAAAATGTTGCATCAGTGGCAATAGGTTTGTTTGTTGCATCACAGTTCCTGACAGACCATCCACATTCAATTGAAAAACAGACTGAAACAGAAAAGCATGTCATGTCCAACAAATCTCGATGTTGCTCAATGCTTCCAAGACACTATTAAGTGCACGTACCGGATGTAAAATAAAATTTCCGTCCACAGTCTTTATCAGTGCCGGGGACACCATGTTATTTTGTGGCATTAATGTGACTGGTGCCGCCATAAATTCCAGCGTGCCATCCTCATGTTCTGAAAAAAAAAAATCTTCAGTAATCTCGCATAAGCAGAACACATATATGTTTATTAGATAGTCTTCCTGTTTACTTGTTTATTTAAATTACAATCCTGACAAGCCTAGTACATTACTAAAACAACGTAAAATTTTAAATATGTAGAAAAATCTTTAATTATTGTGTATAAAAAGCTACAGAATATATGCATTCTTTCAGTAGAAACTTGCACATTGCTTCCTCATAGTTTTTAAGTGTACAAGTAGAAACTTGCACATTGCTTCCTCATAGTTTTAAAGTGTCCAAGTAGAAACTTGCACATTGCTTCCTCATAATTTTTAAGTGTGCAAGTAGAAACTTGCACATTGCTTTGTCATAGTTTTTAAGTGAGCAAGTAGAAACTTGTACATTGCTTCGTCATATTTTTTAAATGAGCAAGTAGAAACTTGCACATTGCTTTCTCAGTTTTTAAGTATACAAATTAAAAATTTGCACATTACATCCTCACAATTTTTAAGTATGCAAATTATAAATTTTCATATTGCTTAATCAACATTTTATTTCGCTCATAAAGCTTCCTCTATGAGGAAGCCAAATTTTTTTTTTGATGTATAATTATTAGTGGATATTTCAATTTTGCTTCCTTATAGAGAAAGCTTTATGAGCGAAATAAAATGGTGATTAAGCAATATGCAAATTTATAATTTGCATACTTAAAAATTGTGAGGATGTAATGTGCAAATTTCTAATTTGTATACTTAAAAACTATGAGAAAGCAATCTGCAAGTTTCTACTTGCTCATTTAAAAAATATGACAAAGCAATGTACAAGTTTCTACTTGCTCACTTAAAAACTATGACAAAGCAATGTGCAAGTTTCTACTTGCACACTTAAAAATTATGAGGAAGCAATGTGCAAGTTTCTACTTGCACACTTTAAAACTATGAGGAAGCAATGTGCAAGTTTCTACCTGTACACTTAAAAACTAAGAGGAAGCAATGTGCAAGTTTCTACTTGCACACTTAAAAACTATGAGGAGTTATTGGCAATTTTAACCGTTTTCTTTTAAGTGAGGTTTTTGTAAATTTTAATTATGGTATTATAAAAAACCAGTACTTTTCTGAAAATTTCATTGCTTCAAACTTAATAAAATCATAATTCTTTAAAACTCTCAAATCATAATTTAAATCAACTGAACGAAAGAGTGTTTTGAAAACGTCTCAACAAGGGCTACAAAAATATGCAATAACGTGTAAACACTAAGTGAGTTGTTAGGATTGTATTGCCAATCTAAGATAAATTTATGAAATTAATTTGCGCCGGCAGTGCGACTGCACTCAGTACACCAAATGCACCGCTGGTGATATTTTGTTGCTTTAATGGATATTGAGACTTGAGATGTAGCCCTTAAAGGTTGAAATTTTAAAATATGATCTAATTTCCACAAATTTTGAAATATCGGGTTATTTCTAATTTTATTATATTTTTCAGTCTTTTCTACCCCTATTTCATATATAATTCTTTAAGTTTGGTTGATTAGTTATATTCTTCAGTCTTTTCTACCCCTATTTTATATATAATTCGTTAAGATTTAAATGTTGCTCTAATTTCCATTAATTTTGAGATATCGGGCTATTTCTAATTTTATTATATTTTTCAGTCTTTTCTACCTCTATTTCATATATAATTCTTTAAAATTTGATTGATCAGTTCTCGTGTTACATACATTTCAAATTTCGGAGAATTTGTACATACATAGAAGCTTTATAAAACTGAGTTTAATTAACCAAATCTTAAAGAATTATATATAAAATAGGGGTAGAAAAGACTGAAGAATATAATAGAATTTGTTTTACTTTTTAATTATTGTCATTAATAAGTTTTATTTACATAAATATGGACTAAAGATTTTATGTTTAGTATTAATTAAATAACTAGCTGGTTACCCGGGCTTCGCCCGGAGGTCGTTTTTCCTCAAACGACTTTCCCGACAGCACACGATATCCTATGGACATCCATTGGAGTTCATTTGAAGTCCAGGAACTTCAAATGGACTCCAATGGACGTCCATAGGATATCGTGTGCTGTCGGGGTTCATTTGTGTTTCAATATCCATATTGTGGACAAACATAAGAAGTGTGTCGGATGGTTGATTTAAAGGCGGTAGTTTAACTTTTCCGTTTGAACAACACATTCCAGATGCTTAAGTTTTAAACTTTTTGGCTTGACAATGATCACATATTGCATCCATTTTCCCAATTATTACTCTCGGAAGAAATTGATATTCGTAATTTGGATTATAACTAAATGCCTCTAATTTCAAATCGGACCGCATAAATGTTTTCCTTAATTGAACATGTCGTAACCGGTCTTTTTCTACTCGAGTTTCACGCTATTGAGTCATTTCTGCTTTTCCGATATTTCACTTACCGATCATCGACTTCATACCTTGGTTTTTGCCGGGCGTTTTTTCGGGAATTTCGAGATTGTTTTCTCGCATGTAACATAAGTCGTTGTCTTCCACAAATACCACATACTTACAATATTTTTTGTAAAACCTATTGCGAAAGTTTAATTTGAGATTGAAATTAAATTTAAATAAGAAATAGTATTCAACAAATACTGTAATCATTCCTTGGTTTTCCCGGTCGTTTTTTCAGGAATTTCGAGATTGCTCGCTTGCGATGTACACAGAACTTCGATATTTTACTTAAAAAATGTCCGGGAAAACCAAGGGATAAAATCGGTAATCGGTAAGTAAAATATCGAGGTTCTGTGTACATCGCGAGCGAGCAATCTCGAAATTCCCGAAAAAACGCCCTGGAAAACCAAGGGATGAAGACGCTGATCGGTAAGTGAAATATCGAGGTTCCGTAGTAACCTATGTTTTGCGCAAGGATGTAAAGAGTAACTGTGCAAGAGTTGGTTCAGATCGGTCGAATAGTTTAGGAGTGTATAAAGAACAAACAGACTTAAAAAACGCCCGGGAAAATGAAGGGATAAAATCGGTAATCGGTAAGTGAAATATCGAAGTTTTGTGCGTACATCGCGAGCGAGCAATCTCGAAATTCCCGAAAAAACGCCCGGAAAAACCAAGGAATAGAATAGCTGATCGGTAAGTGAATAATCGAGATTCCGTAGTAGCCTATGTTTTGCGCAAGGATTTAAAGAGTAACTGTGCAAAAGTTCGTCCAGATCGGTCGAATAGTTTAAGAGTGTATAAAGAACAGACATACATACATTCTATTTTATATAGATAGATAGAGAACTTGTTAAGATTTAAATGTTGCTCTAATTTTCATTAATTTTGAGATATTGGGCTATTTCTAATTTTATTAGATTTTTCAGTCTTTTCTATCCGTATTTCATATATAATTCTTTAAAATTTGATTGACATTTCAAATTTCGGAGAATTCGTACATACATAGAAGCTTTATGAAGCTGAGTCTAATCAACCAAATCTTAAAGAATTATATATGAAATAGGGGTAAAAATGACTGAAGAATATAATATAATTAGAAAAATTGCCAATAATTAATACTAAATTGTCAAAAAACATCTGTGCACTCGCGATCGGGTTTCGTTCGTTGAGCGCGGTCGGCTGGTACAGCCTTGTAAGAAGGCTCGGCAATCAAGGTACTTAGGAGTGGTTGGATAGAGAAACGACGTATCTTCGGATGTGCGGTATGTACAGTATCGAATTTTATTTACTCGTGACAAAGGTACAAAGGCTTCTGAGAGCGAGCGGTATGTATGCTGAATGTCGGAGCGGTCGCTAGAGCGCGCGAGGAGGGGAAAAATAGTTTGACGAATAACGCAATCATTTTCGAGAAACGAAGCTGGCTTTCGCGGAAATTCGGGGGAACTCCGGGCGCTGACAAGGTCTCGCGCGTAAACACGTGAAACGACAACACGGCGAGGAATGCGGGTCGACGACCGCAATTTAACGGATGAGATGTTTCGCGATTCCCGAACATACGGCCCGCCTCGAATATTTATATTCGAAACGAGAATTAACATACAGGAATATAATATGCCGCATAATGTCAAATATAATACAGTAAGTTGTTGAATACGTTGATATGTTGATACAGTGAAACTTAAATCTAAAGGAACAGCGGAATCTTAAATCTAATTGCGCTTTATACATATTTACACGTTGGTTTGGTGACCGAAGGACGGAACGCATTACGGCCGCGAGCCGCCCGCCTTGACCGCTTCTCCTTCTGTTTCGGTATTGATATCGATCGGCAAGAAACACAGCTTGACGATGGGTCGCTTGTATTCGGAGCGCGCGGTTTTGACGATGACAACGCGCGTCAGACCATCCTCCCCGGGATGACAGGCAATAATGCGTCCAAGTTCCCAATGACTGGGGGGGGGGGGGGGGGGGCGAGCGGATTACGCATTAGCACGATCCGACCGACGGTGGCCAGGTTTTGGATAACGCGCCACTTCGGGCGTTGTTGGAGCGTATGCAAATAATCGCCTACCCACGACCTCCAAAAATCTTCAGTAATTACGTTGCACTAGTTGCCAACGCAAGAGCCGATTCTCGGTTATGTCGAGTACGCTCGGCTCCGGGATTGCGAAAAGGTTAGCGCCGATCAAAAAATGACCGGGAGTAAGGGCGCGGTAGTCGTCGAGACTCTCAGAAATGGATGTGATCGGTCGCGAATTTAAGCACGCTTCGACTCGGCATAATAGCGTAATCATCTCCTCGCACGTAAGCGTGTGAGATCCTATGCATCGCTTTAAGTGGTATTTGACGCTACGTACTCCTGCCTCCCATAATCCGCCGAAATGTGGAGCCGCAGGAGGGAGGAAATGCCACGATACTTGATCGCCTGCTAATTTATTAAGAAAATTGGGATCGCGCACGGCGGCGTTACAAGCGGCGGCGAGTTCTCGTTCGGCGCCCTGAAATGTCGTACCGTTATCTGAGTACATGCTATGGGGAAGTCCGCGCCGAGCGACAAATCAGGTAAACGCCGCATGGAAGGCCGCCGAGCTGTAGTCGCTTACTAATTCTAAGTGAATCGTGGTCATACAGATGAATAAGGAGATGTAGGCCTTGTGAGCCTTATGACCTCGTCCCTTTGCAGACCGCACGAGTATCGGTCCTGCATAATCGACTCCGGTATGCTCAAACGCGCGCGAAGCTCGATTGACTCTGACGTCTGGCAAGTTACCCATGAGCTCCGCCGGCACCATAGCCTTTTCGCGAGCGCATTTGACGCATCGGTATAGGACCGCCCGTACGGTTGCCCTTGCGCGCAAAAGCCAGAACTCGGTACGGAGATAAGCGAGGGTAATATGAGGGCCTCCGTGTAGGGTGTTATGGTGAGCGTGCGATATAATGCGAGATAACAAAGGATGGGACGCTAGTATGATCGGATGTTTGGCTGACTCGGGAAGATCGGATTTTTGCAGTCGCCCTCCGACTCGTATCAGACCATCGGTGTCGAGATACGGGTTAAGCGCGACAAGTGAGCTTAATTTAGGTACGCGTTCGTTTTGTTTGAGACTCGCAGTCTCTTGTGGAAACAGGTCACCTTGAATGGTTTTGAGCCAAAAGATCTTGGCCGTTTGAATTTCGCGTGGAGCTAGTGCGAGCGGTTGATTGACCTCAGCACCGGTTTCCGATGTGGAATTGAGGCGAGAGCGAAGGATTCTTGTGAATCGCATAAGATAGGCCGTCACGGTAAGCAGCTTAGACCATGAAGAATAGCGAGTCGCGAGATCCCATGGTTCAACACGTGCGACGCAAGCATGTACGACGACGCGGTTTTCGCTCGATATTTCGGTTGAAGACGAGCATGAGGTCGGCCAATGCTCAGGGGATTGTTTTAGCCAGGACGGCCCTGACCACCACAGGGTGCAATCGGCAAGCTCGCAAGGGCGCAAACCGCGAGATGCGCAGTCGGCGGGGTTGTACGCCGTCGGAACATGATGCCAGATTGCTGCCGGTAGCAGACTTTGCGTCTTGGCGACTCGATTCGCGACGAAAACCTTCCATCGTGATGGAGGCTGTTTAAGCCACGCTATCACGATCCTTGAGTCGGTCCAACAGTGATGTTGGAGGTTTTGAATGTCGAGATTCGAAAGAACAAATGACATTAAACGTGCTAGAAGCACCGCGCCGCAGAGCTCTAGTCGTGGCACGCTCAATGTTTTGATTATAGCGACCTTTGATTTCGCGACGAGAATGCACACGGTAACTGGGCTGTCTCTCGGTACGAGACGGAGATATACGACCGCGGCGTAAGCCTTTGTTGACGCATCCGAGAACCCGTAAAGTTCACAATGAGCTATATTGGAACCATAATTTGTCTAGCAAGGGATCGAGATGAGTTTGAGACGCGGTAATTGATTGTGATATTCGCGCCATTGTTCTGAGAGATCGCACGGCAGCACGTCGTTCCAATCGTGTTTCAATGACCAGAGGCGTTGCATGAATATTTTCGCAACCACGATAACGGGAGTTACCCACCCCAACGGGTCAAACAGTTTCGCGATGGTGGAGAGAACCGCCCGTTTGGTCTGCCCTGCATTCGGTGTAGTCGTGACTCGGAAATGGAAGGAATCGCTTTCTGGATTCCACGCGACGCCTAATATCTTTAACGGCTCGTCGACGTGTAGATCCTTGTCACGCGCAAGGCCATGATCGGAAGGATCAATGTCGGACAGTAACTCGGGACAATTGCTTGCCCACTTGCGTAGCCGGAAACCGCCCTTTTCCAGAAGTGCAATTGATCGCGAATTTGAAGCGCGAGTTCACGATTGTTCGCTCCGAACGTACAATCGTCGACGTAGATTCGACGAAGTAATACCATAACGGCCAACGGAAATTCAGCTCCGTAGTCCTTGACGAGCTGTAGCAGTACGCGAAGTGCGAGATACGGGGCTGAAGCAGTGCCGTATGTAACGGTGAGAAACCGATACTCCGCCACTGGCTCGGAAGGCGACGAGCGCCATAGAATTCGTTGGTAGTCCACGTCGCGAGTGTCGATGAGAATTTGCCGATACATTTTGGCGATGTCGGCAGTACAAACGTACGGATGTTGACGCCAGAGCAGGATAACTACGACCAGGTTATTTTGTAGTTTGCGACCGATTAACAAGTGATGCTTCAGCAAGGTGCCGTTCGATGTAACGCAGGAAGCGTTAAACACGACCCGAAGTTGCGTGGTAACGCTGCTTTCGCAAAAAACAGCGTGGTGCGGAATATAATAAATTTGAGAGTGACTCGATTGTGCGTCGGTGTCGTTAACCTTGGTCATGTGACCGAGCTTCTCGTATTCCTCGAGGAATTCGCGATATAACGCGGTTTAATTTGGCTCTTGAAGGAGTCGACGCTCCGCGCGGTATGAACTTGACAACGCGGTAGCGCGGGATTCACCAATGTCTATCGGGGGACCGGTTTTGAAAGGTAACCGCACGACGTATCGTCCCTCCGACGTGCGGGAGTGAGTGGCGGCAAAGTGCTCTTCGCATTGTCGCTCTTCGGGACTTAAATGATTTTCGTGAGGGACTTCTTCGATCTCCCAAAATTTGCGAAGATCGAGATGAAGGCTTTCGAGGATTGTTCCGTGATTAGCATGAACGGAATCAGGGTGGAGGGATCGGGCGGAAGAAATCGGTCCGGAAATTATCCACCCGAGTGTCGTGTTCTGAGCGATGGGCTCGTTATCGGCTCCTTTGCGGACACCTTCTAAAATGAGCATGCCGTACAAATCGGCTCCGATGATTAAATCGATAGGATCAGAGCTCATGGGATTCTTATCCGCCAACGTCAAGTCAGAAATGTGCGCCCATCGGAGCGTCGATTGAGCGCGATTCGGTGCGTACTTTGAAGGCGATTGAATTACGTACGCGGTAGTCGAGTATGCAGGTTTGTCGCCAAACGATGGTGTTACGCAGATACGTGCGACGGAATGCGACAACGATTGCGAGTCTCCAATTCCGGTAATACGTGTAGTTTGCTTTATTTTCGCGAGACGCAACCGTTGAACGATATTTCCGGAGATTAAAGTCGCAACGGAACCTTGGTCGAGCAGAGCACGGGCGTAAACAAAGTGACCTTGTGGGGAGTAAACACGTACTCGAGCGGTTGCTAAAAGTACGGTTGACTTCGGCATTATCGTCTTTGAAATTAAATGAGACGCGATCTCGTTATCGTTGTCGCTGTCTTTTGATGCGACGGTAGGAACGGACTCTACGCTGGCCGATTTTGCATTGTCCGTGAAATGTAGTAGGGTGTGATGTCGCTTATGACAAGTTTTACAGGACCGCACGTTTTTACAATCCTTTAGCGAATGATTACGCCCGAAGCAGTTAATACAACGGTTTTCTTTCTTCACATATTCGTATCGCTGCGACGGAGTATATGCTAAAAAGGACGCACATTAATATAATAGGTGCGCGGATTTGCACATTGGGCACGCAAGGTTTGCAGCTGTTGTCGAATGGGAAGCGATCGATTTCGATTTCGGCGACTTTTGCGAACCGTCGGTGATTTTCTCGGATTTCGAAGGCGAGATCGCCTCGAAAGCGCGGATACGCGATTCTAGAAACTTATCCAACTCGTTATAGGTGGGATAATTGACCGTTTTGCTCATCTGTAATTCCCATGCTTTCCGGGAAGATTTATCGAGTTTTTGCGAAATAAAAAACACGAGGATATCGCTCCAAGTGTCGACTGGACGATCAAGGTTTTTGAGCGCTTGAACCGAGGTGTTTGCTTTGTCGCGCAAATTCTGAAGGTCTTTGAAGGTTTCGGCCGCGATCTGTGGCAACGAAAATAACGTTTGCAAATGACCGTTAATTAAACGACGTTTATTTTCATAACGCGACGAGATGAGATTCCATGCCACAGTAAAATTCGCGTCGGTGATCGCGAGGTGGGTGAGCGCGCTACTTGCATCTCCCGATGAACTCGAGCATAAATAATGCATCCGATCTACATTTGATAAAGTTCTATTATCGATAATCATCGATTTAAAACGATCGCGGAAGCTTTCCCAGCGGTCGAAAGATCCGTTGAAGGTCGGCAGGTTGATCCGCGGAAGCTGAGCCGTGGGACGGAGGACTGAATTTGAACGTGACTTACATTGAGGTCGACCACGTCGCTGTCAGAAACCTTGGCCAGTACCTCGGACATGTAGTCCAGCGCCTCGTCAAACTGGTCCTCGCAGGCTTCGAACTGGTCATTGGAGTAATACGGTAGCTCCTCGGCGGTGCTCACGTCGAGGGATGCCCGGAGCTTAGCGTCCAAGTCCCGCGAAATCGAGAACTTTTCTTTGAGAGCTGCGATTCGGCTCTGCACCACCGCCTTCGTCATCTTGGCTTGACCCAATTTTTTAAAGTTGGATAGAGCGCGAGATATTGAGCCCATCAATTGGCTCTGCTTTGCCAGGAGCTCGTCTTGTGAGGATGCCATGGTGAACGGGTATCGTCACTGAGCACTCCGAAAGTCGTATGGTACGATGACGATTCGTCTTGACTCCGAATCCGGCTCGAAGGACCAAAATGTGCACTCGCGATCGGGTTTCGTTCGTTGAGCGCGGTCGGCTGGTATAGCCTTGTAAGAAGACTCGGCAATCAAGGTACTTAGGAGTGGTTGGATAGAGAAACGACGTATCTTCGGATGTGCGGTATGTACAGTATCGAATTTTATTTACTCGTAACAAAGGTACAAAGGCTTCTGAGAGCGAGCGGTATGTATGCTGAATTTCGGAGCGGTCGCTAGAGCGCGCGAGGAGGGGGAAAATAGTTCGACGAATAACGCGATCATTTTCGAGAAACGAAGCTGGCTTTCGCGGAAATTCGGGGGAACTCCGGGCGCTGACAAGGTCTCGCGCGTAAACACGTGAAACGACAACACGGCGAGGAATGCGGGTCGACGACCGCAATTTAACGGATGTTTCGCGATTCCCGAACAACATCAATTTGTGAAAAGTCTCAATTGTTAAGACTTGAAATGTAGCCCTTAAAGGTTAAAATTTTAAAATATTGGCAATTTCTCTAATTTTATTATATTCTTCAGTCTTTTCTACCCCTAATTCATATATAATTGGTTAAGATTTGGTTGATCAGTTCTGAAGTTATAGAAATTTCAGTAAATTTGGCACAGACATACACACATACACACATACGGACATTTTTTAAATTAGCAACTTTTTGACGTTTTAGAACATTCTGTACACATTGGCAACGGCAACTAAAAAAAAAATTTTTTTACGAAAACAAAGTTTCCTCTATAAGGAAGAAAAAGTACGTAATTGTAAAAACATGAAATGTAAAATGTACTTACCGGGGGCGCTTAACCGCAGGCTCTTTCTCTCTGTCGTCGTCGTCGTCGTCGCCGCCGCCGCCGCCGCCGCCGCCGCCGCCGCCGCCGCCGCCGCCGCCGCCGCCGCCGCCGCCGCCGCCGCCGTTCTCATTGTCGTTGCCGCCATCCTCATCGTCGCCGCCGTCCCCGTTGTTTTCGTCGTCGTTCTCGTCATGGCCGTCTTCGTCTTCGCCGTCCTCGTCTAACGTGTCCTCGTCTTCGTCGTCCACGTTTACGTTACCGCGCCGCCGCGGCAAGTCTTCATCGTCGTATGCGTCCTCGTCACTGTCATCATCGTCGTCGTCGTCGTCGTCGTTATAATAAGTGTCGAGGTACATGTCGTACCTCGGCAAATTTTGTGGTGTGTTTACAGGCGTGTGGCGTCCTGTGCACGGGCCCTCGCCGCACCTCCCATTGCAGGAGACACGATGATGCTCCAGTTGAACGTCGTGCTCCAACGGATGCGCTCTTCTTACATACGCGAAATATTTGGCGAGAGGTGCAGCAACGGCAGCACCGGCTGCCCCACCGCCCGCCGTAACAATCGACTTGTGCGCGATACGCTCCCGCGTCACTATGGGACGTTTCGCCTGTTTTTTGGCCAAAATATCAAAGATTCGTTTTCATGAGATGAACGTCTGTATATTGGGGTTTTTGGGGTCGCTGATTTTGAATATGACATTAAAAATTAGAAATACAAATTGGCAGATCCAATATGGCGCCCAAAAATATTAAAAATTACTTGTTTTGCATAAAAATAAAACCTGGGAGGTTTCTAAGAGGTTTTCGAGGTCGCTGATTTTGAATATAACTTTAAAAATTATAAATATAAAATGGCGGATTCAATATGGCGCAGAAAAATATAAAAAATTGCTTGTTTTGCATAAAAATGAAACCTGGGAGGTATCTAAGGAGATTTCGAGGTCGCTGATTTTGAATATGACTTTAAAAATTATAAATACAAAATGACGGATCCAATATAGCGCCGAAAAATCTAAAAAAATTGCTTGTTTTGCATAAAAATGAAACCTGGGGGATTTCTAAGGGGTTTTCGAGGTCGCTGATTTTAAATATGACTAAAAATTATAAATACAAAATGGCGGATCCAATATGACGGCCGACAAAATTATAAAATTGTCGATCAAAACTTGAAATTGAAAATGACTGTTAAAACTTATTAATTAATAACGACTTATTCAATATTTTTGTCTTCCATTTCTATATCAAGATCGTCTAAATGAAATACTATATTTTCAAGCTCGAAGTTGCACTCGTCTTCGTCTTCAGTTTCGCTAGTAACATCTAAAATATCATCTTTTAAATTAATGTCAAAGTCTGTATCATTAATAACTAATAAATCTATAACCTCTGGTGGAAAATGTTTACGCTTTCTTGTATTAATTCTTTTTTGTAAGCTAATACATTTATTTTGATTTCAAATTAGAATTTAGCGAACTCAAAAACCCCTCGGACACCGCTTACGTTTTATTTTTATGCAAAGAAGCAGTTTTTCATATTTTTGGGCGCCATATTAGATCCGCCATTTTGTATTTCTAATTTCTAATGTCATATTCAAAATTAGCAACCTCAAAAACCCGTATATAACGTCCCACTGCACTGTGCACTGTGATATCGCTTAGCTTAATCACGAACTTGTTAAGAAAAAAATAGTCGATTGTCTGTACTTTAAAAAACTATATCTCCCGAAGGCGGTTCTAGGCGATGATTTACGAAACGGTTTTAGGAAGAGTAGAGTCCCACCTAATATTCAAGCCAAAGATCGCCTTGTTATTGTTTGTTATTCGGAAGTTCTAGTCTTTTAAATATCAGAAACTGATAAAATCATTACTTTTGTCTAATTCAAGTTTAAAGTTCTCTCCTCCAGAATGGCCAAAGCTTAATTTCTTCTTATTATTTTCAAGCATTAACTTATGCTAAAAAAGTATTTCAAGCGGTGATTTGTACGTCTTTAACATTGGAGGAGAAAAAAAAGATCAAAGAAACAATAATCTTTCGTGATTTCAAGGTACATTTTTATACACTTTCGAACATAAAATGCGACAAAAAAAATACTTTGCGTGGAACAAATGGTCTTAAATTTTTTCCCGTGTCTCACTAATGTTTATAGAAACTTTTCCAATCGTTAAACATTACGAACTTCGACTTTGATTTTTGCCATTTTTGGCCAGAAAATAGGCGAAACGTCCCATAGTGAGTGTGTTTCTCAAATAGTTGCGGACAAACCGCCGCATCACGCGTCTTTGTTGACGGGCCGACGGTCGTGACTCGCTCATTTTGGTGTGATCTGCAAAGATGAACGATAAACAAGTATGAAATAACCGTACCGTTTCCTTAACAGTAACGTGCGTGCGTCGTTCTTGTTGTATAAAAGACACTACCCACTATGCAAAGAAATGTATCGAAAACTTTTTAGAAACATTTGTCTGTAACATGAAATGATTCAGAGATACGTACGGAAACATGTCAGATTTATTACATAAATAATTAATGTCCATATTCAGATACCAAAATACACGATGTTACAGAAATATGTATTATGATGTTGTGCCAGAAACGTTGTTTCAGAAATGTTAAGAAGATACGGATCATAATAGATGTTTCTGCAACATCGTGGATTTTGCTGTCTGAATACGGACATTAATAATTTATGTAATAAATGTGACATGTTTCCGTACGTATCTCCGAAACATTTCATGTTACAGAGAAATGTTTCTGAAAATGAACACACCATGTCCCAGTTAGTGAGTGAACCTGAAGTAATAGCGTTTTTTCTACAGTTTTCCCTTGAGCATACTCGTATGAATGCAATTCACATTCCTCTAGAAGCGTATGGAGATGGATGTTATTTATGTTCTTTTGGAAACAAGCAGCAAAATTTACTACCATGACCAGTTTTCTTGAGCCGATCACAAATGAAGACATGCGTGTTTTTGCTGTACCTATTTGTAAAATTCGTCTATATACTCAAAATTTCCAACCTTTTCCGGAATACACGAATAGCACAACACTTATTAATCCTTCACTGACAGTTTTTCGCAGTATTGTTCCTCAACACTTTTGTTTGACGACGTAACAAAGCTGAGACTTTTTTTTTTTTTTTTTTTTGACGCAGGAGAAATCTTCAACTACTGGGATCCCTGGGGCTAAAAAGTCCCAGGTTTACCCAGTAGCTCCTTTCGGGGAAGACCCCCCCGGCCTCCGGGGAGAGGCATAAGCGGGGGGAGTGTGGGATTGTATAGCATGCACATCGCTCACGATACTGCATGCATACCCTGCCCACTAAAACTCCTGCGGATGTCCCTCACGGCGCTCGTCATGGGGAGCCCCGGGAAACGCACTGATTCTTCCGGGGCCCCCCAGCGCCAGGCCCAGAATTGGGCGCCAACTCGGGAGACGCCGATCGGCGTCTCCCCCGGCTCTTTGGAGCCGCCTCCTGAGACCACCGCGGCGGAATGGGGGGACATCCACCCAGACCGCCGCCCCTCTAGCAGGGGTGGGTTATGCTGCGGGCGTGCGGTAAACCCCGCCCGCACGCCCGCTCCACCCCCGCGGTCCCCCCTTTAGTTTTTTTGGGGGGGGGGACCTGTACGTACGGCCGTTGGCCGGCGTCGCCGACGGCAACGGCCTCCTCACGTTCCGAGGGGGGGGGGGCGAAGGGGGGAGAAGATACCTCCTGGGCGCACTAACTGTGCCCTTCTCCCCCCCCGGCACTGTCATGTGCTGTCCCCCCCCGAAACCGGAATCGCGACGGGGGGGGCCGCTCCTGGGCCTGCGCCGTCGTAAAAAATAACGCCGCCGCCGTGGTGGCGGCGGCGGTCTGCGGCCCAACAAAGCTGAGACTGTGCCGCGACAAACGCCATAGATGTATTAACGTGACGACATGCATGCGCTCCATCTGCCACTGATGACGACACGAGCACCTTATTTCACATTTTCACGAAAATTTGTTAGTTAAATATCATTAAAACCATATATTAAACCGTAGCTTATTAATCGCAAAACATGATAAATATTCTTTTCGAAGATGAATTATTTACAACTTGTGATTATTTTAATAAACGTCCGCAAATGGTCACAAATAGGGTCATGGTCACAAATAGGGACATTTACCTCAGATAGCTGCGAGCTTCATCATGAGGAAGTGTGCCCACTAAATATAAATTATTAAGATGTAATTTTTAAAGTTGTTTTATATAAACTTTAAATAATACATTTTACGTGTATTTATTTTGTAATTATTACACGAAGGAGATAACTTGTATATATAAATTTACCAAATGTGACATTTCCAATGAAACATATGTTAAACATTTCAAAGAGTGATGTTTCAAATACATTTACAAAATAATAATGAAATTTACGTATCACTATAGTAAACGTCTATGCATGTATACGAAACAAGCTTAAAATGTTTAGGCTACGTTTTTTGTAAGATATTACATTTCGTATGTTTATTACATATATTACTTATGTATCAAATGTGACGTGTCAAGTGAAACGTATCCTAAACATTTGGAATTTATGTTTCATATACATATGTAGCCGTTACTATGATACGTTAATGTCACTATTATTTTGTAAATGTAAACGAAACATCACTTCGAAATGTTTAAAATATGTTTTATTGGAAATGTCACATATGGTACCTTTATAATATAAGCTATTATGGAATGTCTCTATTGTAACGATTAAGAAATTTGACATAAACATACACGTAAAATGTATCATTTGAAATGTAAATGAAACAATTTGAAATGTTGCATCCATATTTCAAGTTTACTGGGAATCCTCACTCGCGACACGCTGGTTCTGGGATTTAAAATCCCGCTCAACAAATGCGTCCGACCAAGTGGCCAATTACCACCGCGGCGTGGATTACGGCGTAGAGTTGGGCATTTTGTAATCGATTACTGATTACACGATTACAAAATTTAATCAAGTAATGTTTAAAAATTACGATTACATTTTGTAATCGGTAATCATCCACTATGATTACAATTCCAGAGTAATCTGTAATCACTGTATGGATTATTACCGATCACATAAATGTAACCGTAATATTTGAAGATTACTTGATTAAATTTTGTAATCGTGTAATCAGTAATCGATTACAAAATTCCCAATTCTATTTAATACACAAGGAACAATGTAGAGTAGAAATAGACTAGGACTAGGTAGACTTTCGCCCTGCGACGTTCCCCGCGATTTTTCAATAATGTCGACAGGGTGCTGATTAGTGGACAACGCCGCGAGCTAGTCTAGTAAATAAATAAGATAATGTGAAAAGGGTAAAATAAGAAAAGGCAAAAAGATTTATTATGTGCAAAAATATTTATTTCTTATTTTAAACAAATGAATAAACAAGTAAACAATAATGAAATTTCAATTATTAACAACTTTTAATGTCTCAACTCAATCATTGTTTTCTTTATGAGCTTAACTATAAATCCTTAATTACATTAAAAGCTCAACAACAAGTTTTAATATTCCAATTATTGATTTCTTTCATAATTCAAATTTGCTTTGATTATCACTCTCTGCTCAAATTTCTCATCCGATAGCTTATTGGCTTTTGGACTATTTGTTATTGTTGCGAAAGAAAAAAGTCTTTTGACGGGTGCAGATGAGGGTAAAGGAGTATTAAACTTCAAGAAAATGTTTCTGATTTCCGAATATCTATTTAGCATTTCCAGCCTTTGCGATTGATCCGCAAAAAAACTTGTTATTGAGTGTTCGGCTTTTGTACAAGGCTGACTAAACGAAGGAAACAAATTATTTTCAGTATCATAGTCATCAAAATCAAAAAAATCATTATCTTTTGGATTCATACTGACAGATATATCGGGATCTTTATTTAAGGGCATATTGAATTCTTTGGATAAAATATTAATAAACAAATTTTTCAGACGAAATTGATCGGCGGAATCGATGCAGGAGAACCATTTATTTTTGAATCTGGGATAACTCAATGCTGCGATAATTGCCCTTTCTGCTTCAGAACCGGAAAGTTTCAGCAAATTTTCAAAACGTTTCTCTACCTGCTTTAATAAATTGATAGCAATGGGTTTACAAAACATAAAATTTTTTTGTCGTAAGCTCTGGAGTTTTTTTCTAAGCATCAGGATTGTTGGCAATAATATACCATAATAAGTATTTTTTTCTCCTTGGGGAATATCCAATGCTTGTGCTATTGGCTTTAGGCAAGACAAATATTCTTCTATATAGTCGTACTCATAATCACGAAATATATTCTGTGACGTGACGTTGTCACGTCCACCGCCCGGACGGTAGCTCGGCCGAGGGGAAGCTCGGGGGGGGGGGGGGGGTGGCGCCTCGACCCGAGTAGGGGAGGGTCGCTCGCGTTAACTACCTTTTAAGAATCCGCAGGTGCGATAGGGGGTGCCGGAGCGGGATCAATTGCCATATGTAACGACCTAGTGTCGCAACGAGGGAGAGAAGGAGGCTGGGGGAACGTTGAACGGAGTGGCTGGTTGACGGGCGAGTCGCTTGGGCCTACCGCCGCGGAGACGCGCAGAGTGCCTTGCACGTTACACCCCGGGCCGTACCGTCACACAGGAAGGGGCGCGACACCGCGACTGCAGCGCGGGTGAGCGACCCGGACGCCTCCCCGATGAGATCAAGGACGCCGAGCAGCATAGCCACGGCCTGGCCAGCCGGGCTTAGCTGAAAAGGGCCCACACATGATGGCAGCCGATTCAAAGAATCGCGGGCAGGCAGAAAGGACCAGAAGCGGCGCAGCGAACACGGCGCGCGCGACGGATCGGCGGGACGATACATCGCAGGCTTGGAGCGCATGCGCGGGGGCCCAACGTGAGCTCGCCGGGCCGGCCGCTCTTCACTGTCGAACGAGCCGCTATCGAGGAGCCAACCCCGAGAAACAGCCCCGACCGAATCGACCAAGCAGAGCAGCAGCGAGCAGTTTTTGTAAGATCTCCACTCTGGCACTACCGTAATTCCGACGGCTCGATCCCGGCCATGGCCCGAAGCGATTAACTTCTTAGATGAGTAACTTTCTTTATCGTTTAGTGTACCGTTTTGGTACCTGCTACCGTATAATAACCGCGATGTTGTGAGGCTGGCCGGGATCGTGCCTGAGTAGCTTGTCGTGAAGCCCTCCCCGGGGACTCTAACGTGGCCGACAGTCGTTCCGTGTTAATTGTGTTCGTGTTCCGTGTACCGAGATTATCGTTGTTTCGCGTATATTGCGTCGATTACCGTGGAGTGTTCGTTCGTATCGCGTTTGGTGTGTCGAGACTTCCGGTAATTCGCGTTTAGTTTGTTAAAGTCGCGATTAATACCGCGTATCGTTGTCGCGTCTATTTGGGGAAAATTCCACGAGCGAGCGGTGCGGTAACGCTCCCCGTGTGATGTTGCGCCGCGCTCTCGCGCGCGTGCGAGTTATTGTGCGTACTCGAAGGGAGTCCCGCGGATACATTGTGCTGCCGGTGCATACAAGTATCGTCGCGATCTCCCGCCGGGGAAAACAGTATTATATGGTCGTCGTATCGTTCCGTTTAGTTACCGTGTAAAGTGTCGTCCGTTGGATTTGCGTCGGACAAATGTCGTTTCGTGCCTACCGGTCACTGGCCGTATCCATTGTCGTTTAGCGTACGCCGCGAGCGGGGCGGCCGAGTTGTGTGTGTGAATCTGAGTGCGTGTGTGATAATTGGCGTGGCGGCGAGTCGCTGGTCGCGGGCATGTCTCTCGCGTAAGAGAGCCCGAGATTCGCGTAACTCGTGTGAATGAGATGCGTGACTGACTCGTGTGTGTGTGATTCGCGTTCCGCGGGTATAGTATGCGGGATCTGCGCGATCGCGAATACGGTAACGTGCGTTGGGGTATGCGGTATCTGCGCGAGTGCGAATAGGGCAACGTACGTTCGAGACGTTGCTTTGAGAGTCGGTCGCCGGCAAGGCGGCTCGATTTCACTATATATATATATTACGACCCCTTTTCTGAAATATATTGTTATTTATTGTTTACATTGTGTTGATTGCGCTGCGCTCCCTCTCCCACTCTCCTCACAACAATTCGTAACCGACGCCCTGAGCTTGCGTTCGGGCTATAGATATTCGCGTATTGAATTGACGAAACGTGGTGCGCGTAATCGCACCTGGCGCCCATACGGAACATCTAGTGTAAAGAGTCTGTTACCGTAGATACCTTAAAGTAAATCTATCGCGGATACCTCCGAGCTACCGTCTGTCGTTTAGTGAATTTGCGGCAGCGCCCCTTCGGCTAGCGAGACCGAAGGAAAACGGGTCGCAAAATTTTGGCGCCCAACGTGGGGCGATCTTGCTTAAGAAAACGGAAAATTTGTGGAAAAATTTGTGGAGAGCGAGCGTGCGCAATGATTAAATGTGTGTTGAATTCCGTATTTTCTGTGTGTGTTGTATAATTGAACCTACTGTTTTTCTTTGTACCGTTTCGTTTACCGCGTATGAGGATATTAGATATTATTATTTCGGCTCTGGAATGTCGGTGCCACACGATATTCGCAACCTTGGTTATTGAGTTCGCTTTGTTTGGTTTGCCTGCTTTGTTTGGGAACTGCGCGCTTTCTTTTCGTTTCTTTCGCCGAATTCTTGCGTGTTTACCGCGAACGGGATGTTATTGCCGGCGACTTTAGTATAGGATATTATGTTGATTTTCGCCGTGGTGATCCTTTGTGCGTAACGACTTTCGATATTATCGCGACTGGCATACGTACCGCGTTATTATTGTCGATCTTTTCGCGTATGATCAGGGCGGAAGTTAATTGAGATACCTGTTTCCGTTCACGTGTGTTACCTTTTCGTTACGTGGCTCCCGCGGACCGGACCGCGAGGAGAAGATCGGGACTCGCGAGATGCGGGAGGGAAGTTCGCCATATACCTGGATTACGAAATTGAATGTCGAGCAGGTTATCCAGCATTTAGTGGATCGGAATTTAGATACGAGCGGGATACTTCCGGTTTTGCGTGCGCGCTTATTAAAGTTTGAGCAGGCGAGAGTCGAGGCAATGGACCCGGTGTCCACGCCCAACCCCGACGCGGAGACGGCCGGTTTCGGCGCGGGCGGTGCGGTGCCACCCGAGCAGGGGGAGGTGCCGTTCGTCGGGCTGGGACTGGCTCGGACGCCACCTCGTCCGACTCTTGAATTGGGGGCGACGGGGACACTCGTGAACACGGGGGTGCAGGGTACGCCGTCTCGTTCGATTTTTGACGTGCCGCGTTCGACATTTGAGTTACCGCGTCCGACTTTCGAGCTACCGCGGTCATCTTTTGAGCCGTCGCGTCTGACTTTCGAATCAAAGGGATTAGGATCGAATTACGAACAGAAGCGCGGGGGCGCGGGGGAACACAGCGGTAACCTTCTGCCGCACCCGCGTGTCGAGTCGGTACCACTCGCGGCGGAGAGACGATACACGCGGGGATCCGCGTCCGAGGCGTATACCTTGATGCGCAAGTGGAATCTCCTCTTCTCGGGAAAGCGAGGTAGCGATGCCGAGGCGTTCCTTTTGCGGATAAAGGAAGCCCGTGCAATTATTCCGATCGATGACGCGGATCTGTTCAAATGTTTACCACTTTTTTTGTCGGACGTAGCGTTATATTGGGTGCGGCTCGAAAGTCAAAACTGGCGTAGTTGGAATGATTTTGAAAACGCGTGGAGGGCCCGGTTCGGTGACCCCGATTACCAATATATGCTTCGAGAGGAAGTCCTGCGGAGGACTCAGGGAGAGTACGAGGCCGCCGCGGACTACCTGACGTGTTTGCGCGCTTTGTTCGGTCGAATGAACCCCCCGTGGAGTTTATCGGAGCAGTTAACGTTTGCCCACCGAAACTTGTTACCGCGCTTGCAGATCGCGATACGCCGTCAGGAGTTCCGCGATTTCCACACCTTAGAAGATTTGGCCACGCGGGTGGAACGTAGTTTACTCGCGGACAAGTACTATCGGGCACCGTTACCGCCGGAACAGTCTATCTTCCCCGATTTGGCGTATCACGCGCCAAAAGGGAAGCCGAAAACTCCGATCACCGTCGCCGCCGGGGAGGCAGTGGGCCGCAAAACCGGAAAGTAGGAAGAAAACCGCGAAACCTACGGCGACTGCGACCAGCCCTGCCGCTCCCGCGAGCCCGACAGTCACGGATACCGCGGCGGGAATCGGGGTAGGAGACGCAAGTATGCAGTGTTGGAACTGCGAAAAAACGGACATCGCGCACGGAATTGTAGGGAGGCTCGGCAAACCCACTGTTATCGGTGCGGGAAGCGCGGATTTACCACGAGGACTTGCCCGGCGTGTTCGGGAAACGCGGGAGGGAGTTCGTAGGACGGGTCCCTACGGCCCCGAGTTTCGAAGCGAGGACCCGACCCGTGGATACCGCGGCGGAGGCGCTCACGCACTCGTTTGTTACCTTTGAGCCCGCCGAGTTACCGCCCCTTCGGTACTTTAGAATTCGTGTAGGTGGACATTCGGTATTAGCGCTTGTGGACTCGGGATCGAGTCGTACTTTATAACCGACCTCCCAGGTGTAAAACCCTGCGTGGGGTGGGGAAGGCCGCCGCCGTGGACCAACTCCCCAAGCTAAGCTGGAAGCTATCGTGGCGAGGGCTGCGTGGCACTGGGGGAGCAGTGTCTTGAACGATGCCTCTGGGGAACCGGGCGAAACCCCAGAGTATCTAGCCTTACCCATGCATGCGGGGCTCTGCATGGGCGGACTATCTTTTCCCTAGCTACTCGTGGGAACAAAATGGATGTTGATACAAAAACCAAAGATCCTGAAACCATCCCGATGGAGGTCTCATTAGAGAACTCCGGAAGGAGAGCAGATGAGGTGGTAGGGGCGGAACGAGCTCTAACGGGCCCGGGAAGCACTAACCCCTCATCTGAAGAGGCGGCAAACACTGCGGGTTCTCCCAAGAGGAACCGCAGTGGTGCGATGAAGAGGAAGGCCAAGAGGGGGAGGGAGAGAGCGCAAGCTGGTCTCCCTCCAACCTCTGAACCTCCCACAGCTTCCCCCAAGACGCCGAGTGGGGGGTCTCGGGAGCACTTCGGTAGCAAACGCCGGATGGGCTCCAACAAGACCCCTCCGTCGACGGAAGGGGCGAAGAAGAAGCAAAGGGCTCAGGGAACTGGGACCTTGCGGACGTCGCCGACCCCCTAACGAGGGTGATTGTGGCGGAGGGCTACCCCGAGGAGGCGCTGACGGCGGAGCGGTTGGCGCTGCTGAGGGGTGCGGTCTCCAAGGAGATCGACGGGATCCGAGAGGGTCCTGTGCCCAGATTCCGCAGCACCCATCTGAAGGCGGGTGCGGCGATTGTGAGATGCGCGGACGCGGTGGCGCGGAAATGGTTGGAAGACCGGATCGGCGTCATCGTGCCATGGGAAGGCGCCAGGCTCAAAGTGGTGGGCCCGGAGGTGCTGCAAAAGCAGTACAGGGCCGTGGTTTGGGTCCCGGGACCTCCTGAGGACCCGGCTGCGACCCTCGTGCGGCTCGAGCGGCAAAACCCGGGGCTTAGCACGGCGGGCTGGCGGGTGTTTGCCGAGAACGTACGGGCTACCGGTGACGGTAGGAACCTGGTTCTCGGCCTCCCGGAATCCAGTGTCCTTAAACTGAGGGCACTGGATTTTAAGCCTTACCTTGGGATGGACCAAGTCACCTTCAAGGTGGGAGGGACGTCCCAAGGCGGGGCGGTAACGGGTAAGGTGGAGCTCAACCCAAAGGTCGGATCGTAAATGGGCCCGACCGGGGTGGTCTTCACCCAGATCAACTTGCATCACAGCAAAGGAGCCTCGGCTGTTCTTGCCAGGCGCCAAGCTGGAATGCACACAGCCATCTCACTGATACAAGAGCCTTGGCTGGTCCGGGGTTGTGTCAGAGGTCTGGCGGGATGCGGGAGGCTGTTTAAGGCCCCGTTAGAGCAACGACCCAGAGCGTGTGTAGCGCTCAAGGGCGTTGAGGCCCGACTAATACCTGATTTCTGTTCCAGAGATACAGTAGCGGTCGAGATAGAGGTCACCGAGGAGCCTGGTCTCAGGAAGAGGCTGGTGGTATGCTCGGCCTACTTCCCCCACGAGGAAGGGGGCTCGCTGCCGCCCGAACCGGTGACTCGCCTGATGGAGTACTGCCAGAGGAATCGGCTTCCCCTGATCTTAGGATGTGATGCGAATGCGCATCACACGATCTGGGGAAGCACTGACACCAACGAAAGAGGTAGGAGACTGTTGGAGTTTCTGGCGTCCACGGACCTGGAAATTCTCAACAAGGGAAACGAACCTACCTTCTGCACGATAGTGAGAAGGGAGGTGCTTGACCTCACCATTTGCTCCAGGCAAATGGTTCGGGAGGTGGCTGACTAGAGGGTCTCGAATGAGCCTTCTTTGTCAGATCACAAACAGATTACCTTCAGGCTGGCTAAAGCCAGGTCTGAAGAGAATAGAGTGAGGGACCCCAAGGGAACTGATTGGGCCTCTTATCGAGAGGACCTATCAGTCAGTCTCAGGGACTTTCCCAAAAAACATGGGACCGCACAAGAGATAGAGCTCTGCGTAGATCACCTGCATAGAGCTCTGGTAGGCAGCTTTGAGAGGAACTGTCCGGAAAAGGACAGTTAAAAACACCAGAGTACGTCCTGGTGGAGTCCAAGGCTGCGCGATCTCAGGGACGCGGCCCGCCGTTCATGGAACAGGGCCAGGAAACACGGGCCGCCGGTCTGACTGGGACCTTCATAGAAGGGCTCAGAAGGATTACGGAGAGTCGGTAGTAAGAGGCAAAAAGAAAGAGCTGGGAGAGATTCTGCGAGTCAGTGGAGGGCATGCCGAGACCGCTAGACTGTGCAGAGTTTTGGCCAGGGACCCGGACGCAGCCCTGGAAACCATCTGTCTCGATGACGGGACGATGGTGACTGGGGAACGGTGTCTGACACACCTACTGGAGACAAGCTTCCCGGGCTTCCGGAAGGAGTCGGAGGACTATGCATGGCAGGGGGCTCCGGCTCTGCGGAGAGCGCGGGGAGATGATTGGGCGCTTGCAGCCGAAATCGTCAGACCCGACAGGGTCAGATGGGCTGTAATGGCCTTCAAGCCCTTCAAGTCGGCGGGGACCGGATAAGATCTTTCCGGCTCTTCTACAGGAGGGGCTGGAGCAGATCATTGGGCCCCTCACACGGACTTTAAGGGCCTTTCTGGCGCTGAGATACACGCCCAGCGCTTGGAAGCTGGCAAGGGTGGTGTTTATCCCGAAAGCGGGTAGGACAGGTTACACCTCTGCCAAGGACTTTAGACCAATCAGCCTGACGTCTTCTCTTCTTAAGACGTTAGAAAGGCTGGTTGATGTCTACGTGCGGGACGTTGTTCTTCTGCGGCATCCGTTGCACAGGAACCAGCATGCGTACCGCGCGGGTTACTCTACTGAGACCGCCCTCCACTCTGTCGTGTCGTTTATCGAGGGGCAGTTGGAGGAGCGGGGTTTTGTGGTGGGCACGTTCTTGGATGTGGAGGGTGCGTTCAACAACACTCCTCACGAAGTAGTGTGTGAAGAGGCCGCTCGGAGGGGTGTCCCTGAGATGATCGTTGGTTGGATCAGGGGCATGCTTGGACGGCGAGTAACGACCTCATCGGGTTCGGTGAGAGTCAGCGGATGGGTGGAGAGAGGCTGCCCACAGGGGGGGGTTCTTTCATCCGCTCTTGTGGTGTCTGGTAGCCGATCGGCTACTCGCACACGAAAACGACAGGGGCTTCTTTACGCAGGGATATGCCGATGATTTGGCTATCCTTGTGCGAGGGACCCTTCCTGGAGACGCTTCTGGAGCTAACACAGGCAGCTCTAGAGGTTGGTAGAGGAGTGGTGCCGCGGGACCGGTCTATCGGTGAACCCACTGAAGACCGGGCTCGTGGTATTCACACGCAAGTACAAAGTGGGCCCTGTGGAAGGGCCTATTTTGGGGGGGAACAAAACTTGTTCCGACCGAGTCGGTGAAATATCTGGGGGTTACCCTAGATAGGAAGCTGCATGAAGGAGCACCTTCATAATCCTGTAAGAGCATTTGTTCTTACTTCTGGACGTGTAGGCGAACTTCGGCCAGATATGGGGTCTTAAACCAAGGATGGTCTATTGGATCTACACGGCGATTCTCCGGCCCAGGCTTCTGTACGCATCAGTGGTATGGTGGTCCAGGACGCAGACGAAAACCGCCAGAATGGCTCTGGAGCACGTCAGGGCCCTGATCTTAAGAGGGGCCCTAGGGGCGATGCGAACCACGCCGGTGGCAGGCGATGGGCGTGCTTGCTGGGCATTGAGCCACTGCACCAGGTGGTGGTGGCTGCGGCGGCGGCCGCGGCCTACCGTCTGAGATGTGAGTTGAAATGGAAGGCTGGTGCTAGACACACAAGACTTCCAGGAACGGTTCTTGGCTGGCCCGTTTTTCACAATGGGGCAAGACAGAATGCCGGCAATCCGCGTCTTGAGAGGAAGTACAGAGTGTGCTTCCCTGAGCGCGAAGAGTGGAAGGACCGAAAGGGCGAATGCCTGGAACGGGACATCTGGTTTACGGATGGCTCCAGAACAGGGGTTGGCTCTGGCGCGGGACTCTAACTGTCCCCGAGATGGTACTAAAGAAGTGTCCCACTCGGGAATTTGCTACGGTATTCCAAGCGGAGACTGTAGCCATTATGAGATGTGCCCAAACCTTGCAGCCGGAGGCAGCATCGCGGACGAAGCTGTCAGAAATCGGCGACCCGGAGGAGACGACGGTAGGGCCGACCTGACGGACTGGGCGCAAGCAGCGTCCAAACACCGCGGGTGAGCGAGCGCGCTCACACATGCATCCGCAATTTTCCCGCCTTAGATAGCGTAAATTATAATAATTATTTTGTTTGTTATCACCACGAGTGATTTAGAAGTGCCCAGTTGGCACGTTGATATTTTATGTTTTGTTTCCCTAAGGCGGGGATAAAATTATGTTTTGCGTGTTATTAAAAAGCCACTCATGGCGATTAAAGTATATTTAAGTTTCCTTTCATTTCCTATGATTTTTCGTCACGTATGTAAAATTAATACGATCCGAGTGTTGATAGAAGTTACTCCGACGACTCGATGCGTTGTGAGATAAGGGACAACCCCATGATTCAATGTTAGCGCGCGTTAGCGTGAACTTTTACACGCGTCCGAGCGTGTTGCAACGGAGCAGATGCATGGTGCCGGAAAGTCACGTCATATGACATGTGTCGCGGTGAGGCGACTCATGAGCGTCATTAGGACGACGGCGAACATAGCAATTGCGATTACAATCAAGTTTGAGGCTTGTGCCGGGATATCATGGCGCATGCATAATTCGAGAAAACTAACGTCATCAACGTGTTACTAAGATGCCAATTAAGGCATAATTAACGATTAATTATAATTTCGAACCATGTGCCGGAAAATCTTGACGCACGCCTTGTATGACTAAATGGCCATCGGGAATGGTCTGCGGAGGTCCTAAATAGCATAACTAGCGACTTTCGCCCTGATCCGACCTGGGTGCCGGAAACACCCACTACGGACACCTTCCCCTGGAACAACCGTGTGCGCACATCTCAACGGGCCACCAGGAGTGCAGCGCACCGACTCCCGTCGACCTCCGACGAATGTGCCGGAAGTTTGACTCCAGGACCATCTACGGGGAACGGACCACCAGGGATGCCTTTTCGAGCCCATTGCGAGTCCCAATATCGTTGTCCCGTTTCAATCTAATCAATGTGCCCGAAAAACCCTGGTACACATGTATAATGTTAATAAAATTATTGCCAAGGTCATTGGAAAACGTCAAATAACGCTAATATCGCGATCCCGCTTTGATCTGTTCAGTGTGCCCGAAAAAACCCTGGCACACGAGTGCAACGTTAATAAAATTCATCACGAGGGGCATTAAGAGCTGCCAAATAACGTTAACATCGAAGTCCCGTCCGAATTCGATGTATATATTCGGAGTTCCAGCACATGCGACTCCACCTGTAAAACATCAGTTTTGGCATATCCGGGGAGTAGCCATCATCGGGTTAGGCAAAGGCGAGCGAGATCTGTCGTATTTTGTAATGAAATATACGCCAAGACGTATACTCCGAAAACGAGATAAATTTACGAAAATGTATAAAAGCGTATATCTTCGTATTTAATTTTCAGCGAGCGATAATTCCATCGCATTCCTGCGTGTTTACGAAAAGTTGTTTGTCAGATACGCGTATACCGTCATACGACGATCACGTGATCGCCGATGGTCCGATGTGAATAACAAGAGTGGGGGTACCGCCCGGGAGGGGACGTACGCCGTTGCGAACTATCGATCCTGGTTAGTCCGCCGGGAGATGTAAAGCCGTTAACACGTATTCTCACAACCACCGGGAAGACCCGCGAACGGAGCGATATCCGATGTGTCGCGAAACATGTAACGTTTCCGACACTTATAAAATTTGTGCGCGATATGTGCGTTACAATCGAGGAGTCTATCGGCAGAGCGCGAGCAGTTAACACGTCTCTGATTACAACCGGTGATCCCGCGTACGGAGCGATATCTGATGTGTCGCGAAATAAGTGATATTTCCGACACTTATAAATTTTGTGCGCGATATGTGCGTTACAATAACGGAGTCTATCGGCAGAGCGCGAGATGTTAACACGTCTCTGATTACAACCGGTGATCCCGCGTACGGAGCGATATCCGATGTGTCGCGAAATAAGTGATATTTCCGACACTTATAAAATTTGTGCGCGATATGTGCGTTACAATAAAGGAGTCTATCGGGAGAGCTGGTACCGACAACACGTATCCGTTATAGCTCTCGTAACAACCGGTGATCCCGCGTACGGAGCGATATCCGGACAACCGCGAGCATTATAGAATTTCGCGACGTTACGAAATTGTGCGAGATATACGCGAAGCGAGTATAAGTGACTGACGGGAGAGCGTTCATCGTATATGATACGACTCTCGATACAACCGCGGATCCGACATACCGTGCGATATCCGACAATTATTCGCGTATCGTGTGTGCGAGCGACACTTGTGAAATTTTCCGATTTCGACATCCGTGTACAAAACCAAGGACAGTCATACGGGAGGATACTGTGTATTCTCGTGACAACCGATGATACCCGTGTTGCGGATAGTTGGACGATTTATTCCGAGTTAACGCGATTTTATGCGCCACGAGCGAACTGTAACTAACGATCACGACGCGACAACGCGGGTGATAGGAAAATCACTGTGAATCGAAATGTAATGACTGTTTATTCAAATATACATGAATAAATACAATGTTATTAAAAGTGATATCCTGAGTGTACAAATTCATTCGACGATATCCTGTGGCCGATCCTGAGTCCACCTTACAAGCGGGGAGATACTTCGTAGACGCGATATTCCTGCGAAATAAAGAAATCCAGTGCGAGTATATGCACTTAGCTTGCGAAACAAGCTTACGTTATACGATACTTACCTGAGATTCTGCGACGATCCTGAGGGTCCATCCGATGCGAGCGAGGTCCATCCATCGTTGGTAGAAGCGGCTTCCACGTTGAAGATCCAGCGACGACGAGTGAAAGCGGCCAGCAGCAGCAGCAGTCCGGAGCACCTGAAACTAAGAAAAAGGGGAATTAGTCGACAGATACGGTTAGTTGTATACTTACCTTTCTCGATTTAACGGGTAAAATCGAGTGGCGACCGTGTTTCACGAATTTTCAACACTTTCGGAGATATTGATGAATGAGTCGTATCACGCGTGACCTAACGTGCCCGGTTACAACCTAACGTGCCCGGTTACAACCTAACCTATTAAACCATATTAAATTAGAATAATCGCCACAACGGTCCAAGCTAGGATCTTAATAGCCTAATATTATTTTATTGTGGGATACACATATTATCTCCTCCTTCCCTTTAGTTAAATCAATTCTTACCTCCAACCCTTGAAAAACTGTGCGCCGACGAGATTTGTCAGACTTAAAAACACAGCCACTGTTGGAATAGCGAAACGATTCAACTTATGATGTTAAAGAAATTATTGCAAAAAAATATTACCCCAGCCAGCTGGAACCTCCCGCTCTCCGTGCAGCTCTCTTTTGTTAAGAATTTTCTGAGATATTTCAAATTTTGTCATGATATTTTTATTATGATAAAATATGAAATATCTCGTAAAGTATTCACTATTCGATGACTTTACCTTGATACTTTTATACGTAGAATAATTAAAGAAATCGAATGATGTAAAAAAACAGACAAATTTATTGTAAAAAAGGCCATAAGGCGATAAGCATGGTGAATCGGACCCCGGCGGATATCTTATTCATAATTTCAGGATATGTAGGTACTATACAAATATAAAGATCCTGAAAGTTTCAGACCGCAAACTCAATTGGTTTTCCAGTAATAAAAAAATAACTGAAAAATAAATAGTATTCTATTTTTTTAGAAATGGCTTAATCGATCTGGCTGAAAATTTAATATGTTTTGTAGGCACATAATTACTTTTTAAAAACATAAGATCAGCTTGGTCGCTTTATCAAATCCTTTAGAAAAAAATTATTTTTTTTAACTGTGATACTATTGCAGTAAAATTATGGAACTATTTTTTTTTAGAAGCCTTATATAACCACTAATAACGTAAATATTTTCCAAATTTTTTCTTGAGGTACGACATACTTAAAAAAATTCTTTTAGCATAAATAATTTGTTTCATTTAATATTTTTCGCCATATTTCTATAAAATCAACGTATACTTTTTGAATTTATGTTGAAAGAAATCATAATTTTGTAAGAGCAACAAAAAATTGTTTTCTTTAAATTAAAAAGAAATAAAAAAATAAGATTTAAACATAAATAATCGTCATATAATAACCGCGTTTAATTAAGTAATTTTTAATCACAAATAATATTATAATAAATTACATTCAAATAATTGATGCTTTTAATATAAATATTATAGCGTACACGGTTTATTACTCAAAGCTGCGCGGAGCAGCATCGAATATGACCGAATATCTGCGAAGAATTCCGAATAATTTAAAAAATAGTATTTCGTTTCTACTTCCGTTTCCGGTGCGTTAGAGAGCGACACGCGGTGACAGGGCAGATCTTTTCGGCAGTGTGTGAGAGCGTAGAAGAGTTGCTGGTGAGGGTGTGAGAGTGAGAGGGAGAGAGTGGAGGAGCGAGAGTGTGTGTAGTAGTGGAGGAAAGGTGAGATTTAAAGGGTTAGAGAGAGAGAAAAGGGTTCGGAAAGCGTACGTGAGAGCGGGTCGGGCGCGGAGCACGTAAAGCGCTAAGAGGGGGAAATGCCGAGCGGAGAGTGGCCGTGGGCGAGGAGGACGCGAAGTATAGACGGCGCGCAGGGCGGTGAGAGAGACGGGCCAGGGATAAAGTGTGTATAAGAAGGGAATCGGCCTGGAGAGAATGACTGGGAGGATTGGGTATGATGAAAAGGGCCAGGGGGACCAGAGAGCAAGGAGCGGAAGCGTCAGCAGTGTCGGGAGCACGGGGAGCCTCGGGAAAACAGAGGACGCGAAGAAGAAAAGGGAAAATTTAGAATTGCAGGGGAGAGGGGAAGAGAAGGAAGATAGAGAGAGTAAGAAGCCTCCCATGGCCCTGGGCTGGGGAGAAAAGGAGAAAAGCGAATGGAAGGAGGAGATGAGGAGGTGGAGGGAAAAAGTGAGAGAGGTGATGAATGAGCTGAAGGAGGTGAAAGGGTGGAGGGGGGATTTTAGACAGATGATAGAAGAGATGAGGGAGGGATTTAAAGAACAGGGGAGGTTGATGAGGGAGGAGGTGGAGGAGTTGAGAAGAGAGGGGGGGCGTGAGGAGAAATGGAAGGAGAAGGAGGAGCTGATGAACTGTATAAAAGGACTGGAAAGGAAGGTGAAGGAGTTGGAAAGAAATAAAGGGAAGGGAGGAAAGAGGGGTAGGGTATCGGGGGAAGGAGAGGGAGGGGAGATGGGAGAAAAAATAAGAGAGTTGGAGAGAAGGTGGGAAAGGAAGGAGCGGGAAGAGAAAAGAAAGAATTTAATAATCAGAGGGTTAGAGGTTAAAGAAGGAAAGAGGAGGGAGGCGGTAGAGGAGGTACTAAACGTCATAGGGGTGAGAGGAAATATTGAAGAAGACAGGAGAGTGGCCGGGGATAGAGAGAAGGACAGAGAGATGGTGCTTGTTAGAATGAAGAGTGAGGAGCAGAGAGAAGAGATCATGAAAAGAAAGAGAGAGCTGAAGAGTAGAAAAGAGAGGATTTTGGAAGACTGGACGTGGAAAGAGAGAAAAATGAGGTGGAGGTTAGAGTAAATCGCGAGAAAAGAGGAGAGAATAGGAAGAAGGGTGAGAATAAAATACGGAAGGTTATGGATAGATGAGCGGTGCTGGAAATGGGATGAGGAAGAGGAGGTATTGAGGGATGGGAGGGGCGAAAAAAGAAAAGAGGAAGAGGGGGGGATAGAAAAGGGAGGGAACCAAATAGGTTCGCCACGAGATGCGATGGTCGCCAGGTGGAAAACCAGCCCGAGGAGGACGAGGGCGCCGCTACCAATGTGAAGAATAAATGCAAGCAGGGTAAGAAAACGGAGGGAGCGGAGAAGAGGGGGAGGAAAGGGGAGGGGAAGGGAAGAAAAGAGTAGAATGTGGCTTTCTGGAATGTGGCCGGGCTAGAGAATAAAGATAGTAAGTTTTGGTTAGGGTTGAAGGAATGGGATGTGATGGTGCTGCTGGAAACATGGCTGGATGATAGAGGGTGGAAAAGAGTTAGGGAGCGACTTCCGGGAGGATATGAGTGGGGAATGCAGGCGGCGAAGAGAGAGAGTAAGAAGGAAAGAGCGAGGGGAGGAATGGTTATGGGTATAAAGAAGGAGTTGGCGGAGAAGGAGGAAAGAATTGTGGGGGCTGGAGAGGGGATTATGACGGGCAAGGTGAGGGTGGGGGGAGGAGAGATGGAGGATAGTGGGAGTCTACGCAGGAGAGGGCATGGAGAAGGCGTTGAGGGGGCTGGAGCGGTGGGTGGAGGACAAAGAGGCAGGAGTTAGAGTATTGATAGGGGGGGACTTTAACGCGAGAACAGGGGAGGAAGGGGGAGAGCTGGAAGGGAAGGAAGGGGAGGCAGGGAGAGGGGGGAAAGGGGAGAGACGGTCAAAAGACCGGACTGTGAATAGGGAGGGTAGGCTGTTGTTGGACTTTCTGGGGGAAAGAGGGTGGTGCATCTTCAACGGGAATACAAGGGGAGACGAAGAGGGAGATTTTACATATATTGGGGGAAGGGGCAGCACAGTGATAGATTATGTAATAGGGGAGGGGGAAGTAAAGGACAGGGTGGAAAGGATGAGGATAGGGGACAGAGTGGACTCTGATCATCAACCGGTGGAGGTATGGATAAAAGGGGAGTGGAGAAGCGGGAAAGGGCACAAAGGAGGAGAAAGAACTTGGAGGGGAGTATGAAATGAAGAAGGGAGAGAGAAGTTCAGGCAGAAGCTGGGCTGGGTAGAGTTAGGGGAGAGGGGATTGGAAGAGGAATGGGAGGAGATGGAGGGGAGGGTGAAGGGAGCCATAAAAGAGACAGAGGAGGAGATGAATAAGAAGGGAAGGAGAAAAGTGGGCTGGTGGGATGAGGAGTGTTTGGAGAAAAAGAAGGAGGCAAGAAGGGAACTAAGGAAGTGGAGAAGGATGGGGGGGGGGAAGGGGGAAGAATACAAAAGGATGAAGCAAGAATTCAGAGAGATGTGCAAGAGGAAGAAGAAGAAGGAGAATGAGAGGTGGGAAAAAAGGGCGGCGGAAGTGAGTAGGGAAAGTGAAGTGTGGGAGATAGTTAATAAAGAGAGGAAGAGAAGGAGGAGAGTGACGGAAGGGATAGAGATGGCGGAGTGGAAGGAGCATTTTATGAGGCTGCTTGGGGGGGTGAAAAGCAGGGTCGTAAAAGGAGGGAGGGAAACGAGGCGGGAGGGAGAGGAAGGCGAGGAAGAAATAAGTAAAGAGGAAGTGAGAAGGGTCCTATAGAAACTGAAGGAAGGAAAAGCGGCGGGGGTGGATGGTATCCCGAGCGAGGTGTGGAAACATGGGGGGGAAGAGATGGAGGAATGGGTGAGAGGGTTTTGCAACAAAGTCTGGAGGGGAGGAAGGTAGCCGGAGAGCTGGAAGGAGGGGGTGATTGTGCCCATAGCGAAGAAAGGAGATGGGGAGAGGGTGGAAGACTACAGGGGGGTCACCCTGTTATCCACCCTATACAAGGTATATGTGGCGGTGTTAGCAGAAAGGCTGAGGGAGGAAGTGGAACGTAAGGGAATCATTCCGCAGAGCCAAACGGGATTCAGGAAGGGGATGGGGACAGTGGACAACATTTATGTGCTAAACTACCTAGTGAATAGACAACTGGGGAAGAAAGGGGGAAAGGTGGTGGCGTTGTTTGTGGATTTAAAGGCGGCCTTTGACTCGGTGGAGGGAGGTTTTGTTGGGGGCGATGAGGGAGAGTGGGGTTAGGGAGGGTCTGGTAGAGAGGATAGAAGAAGTGTTGGGAGAGACGAGAAGCAGGGTATTAGAGTGGGGAAGGAGCTGGGTGAGAGTTTCTGGACAGCAAGAGGAGTAAGACAGGGATGCCCGATGAGCCCGCTATTATTTATTATATTGTTGGCTGACTTAGAGGAGGAGATGGAGAAAGTTAAATGGGGCGGAATCAGGCTGGGAGAAGGAAGAGTGTACGATTTGGAGTATGCGGATGACATGGTGTTGCTGGCGGAGGGAGAGGATGAAATGAGAAGTATGATGGAGAGGCTGGAGAGATATTTGGATAAGAAGAGGCTGGAGCTCAACGCGGAGAAAACCAAGATTATGAGGTTTAGAAAAGGAGGAGGAAGGATGTTGAAAAGAGATTGGCGGTGGAAAGGAAGAAAATTGGAGGAGGTGAAAGAGTTCCGTTACCTAGGGTATACACTACAAAGGAATGGAGGGCAAGAGGCACACGTAAGGGAAAGGGTCAAGAGGGCGGCAGCGGTTATGGGGCAAGTGTGGGGGATAGGGAAGAGGAGATTTGGGAAGGACTGGGGGAGAAGGCTCTGGCTATTTGACAAGCTGGTTTGGACGGTAATGGGGTATGGGGTGGAAATATGGGGATGGGAAGAAAGAGAGGGGATGGAGAGACTGGAAGAAAGATATCTGAGATGGGTGCTGGGAGTAGACGGGAGGACACCGGGGTACTTGGTGAGGGAGGAGCTGCAAAGAGAAAAATTAAGAGGTAGAGCGGGCAGGAGGGCGTGGGGGTTTGGAAGGCTGGAGGAGGGGGAAGGAAGCGAACTGGCGAGACTGTGTTGGAAGGAAGAGAAGGAGAGATCGAGGAGAAAAGGGGGGTTATCGGATTGGGAGGAGGACAGGAGGAAGTATCTGAGCGATAGAGGCTTGTGGGAGGAGGGAGAGGGGGAGAGAGTGGGTGGGGAGGAGACAAGACTGGAGGAGATGGTGAGGTGGGAAAGGGAGGTGCAAGGAGCGGAGAGATGGGAGAGAATAAAGGAGTCCAGATTTAGTAAATGGTACAAGAAAGTGAAATAAGAAGGGATACCGGAGTATCTAAAGAAAGGGTGGGGGGAAAGTAGGTGGAGCAGAGTAGCGAGATTCAGGCTGGGGAGCGAAATGAGGGAGGGCAGATATTGGGAGGAGGAGGAGAAAAGGGTATGCAGACTGTGCGAGGGAGAAGAAGAAACGTGGGAACATACGTGGGAACGATGTAGGGATTGGGATGAGGGAGGGAGCAGTTGGCAGGAAGCAAGGGGTTGGGTACTGGGAGGGGGAGAGGAGGGGGAATGATGGATGAGAGAGATCAAGAAAGATAGGAACAGAAGGGGTACATGGAGGGGCTGGGAGGAGGGGAGGAGGAGGTATGAATGAGGAGAGAATGAGAGAGAATGAGTGGTATGTCGAAAAGGGGGACAGTAGAAGCGGTAGTTATAGAAATTTGGAGGCAAGAAGAAACGAAAGTCCCTTCTTGCGGAGGGTGTGTGTGTGTGCGGCGGGGGTTGGTGTGGGCGGATGCAGAGGCAGAAGCAGCCCACATCCACTCCATTAGGTTGTAACCGGGCACGTAAGTTCACGCGTGACACAACTCATTCGTTAAACTACCGAAATATATTCAAAGTTCGCGTAGCACGGTCGCCACTCGATTTTATCCACTAAATCGAGAAAGGTAAGTATACTACTAACCGTACCTGTCGACTAATTCTCTCTTTTTTCTGTTTCAGGTGTTCCGGACTGCTGCTGGCCGCTCTGCGTCTCGTCTCACGGATGGACCTCCTTCGTAGAAGCCGCTTACTACCAACGATGCTCAGGACCACTGGATCGTCACGGATGAAGCACCCACAAGATCCTCGAAGAATCTCAGGTAAGTATCGTATACCGTATGCTTATAGCGTAAGCAATGTGCATTTACTCGCACTTAATTTCCGCAGGAATGGTGATTACGCATGAATCTCCCGCATGGAAGGTGACTCAGGATGGGTCACAGGATATCGTCGAATGATTTCCAACACTCAGGATATCTCTTTGTATAACAATGTATTTATTCAGTAAATCTCGAATAAATAGTCATTCAGTTCGATCGACAATGATTTACAGTCACTCTTGGAGTATCACTGACGTCGCATATCAGAGTTCGCGTGTCGCGTGTAAAATCGACTAATTTCGGATATGCGCGTATTTCGTTCCGCAACACGGGTATCACCGGTCGTGATGAGAATAAAATATATCCTCCCGTATGTCTGTCCTTGTTTCGTACACGGATGTGAAATATCGCGTTATTCACATGTGTCGCACGCACTAACACCGATACGTGATATTTCCGGATATCGCTCCGTACGCGGGCTTCGTCGGTTGTAACGAGAGACTCTATTGTAATACGCGAAACCCCGGCTATGTGTTGTGACGTGACATTGTCGCGTCCACCGCCCAGACGGTAGCTCGGCCGAGGGGAAGGTCGGGGATGGCGCCTCGACCGGAGTACGGGAGGGTTATTCGCGATTTAATTAATTTGCGAGCGAGCTTTGTAGATACGACAGGTGGTGCCGGAGCGGATGATCGACGGAGGACCGGTGTAACGACGTATGTCGCAACGAGGGAGAGAAGGAGGCTTGGGGGAACGCTGAACGGAGTGGCTGGTTGACGGGCGAGTCACTTGGGCCTACCGCCGCGGAGACGCGCAGAATGCCTCGCACATTGCACCCCGGGCCGTGCCGTCACACAAGGAAGGGCGCGACACCGCGACTGCAGCGCGGGTGAGCGACCCGGACGCCTCCCCGACGATATCAAGGACACAGAGCAGCATAGCCATGGCCTGGCCAGCCGGGCTAAAGCTGAGAAGGGCCCACACCTGATGGCAGCCGATTCAAAGAATCGCGGGCAGGCATAAAGGACCAGAAGCGGCGCAGGACGGATCGGCGGGACGATACATCGCAGGCTTGGAGCGCATGCGCGGGGGCCCAACGTGATCTCGCCGGGCCGGCCGCTCTTCACTGTCGAGCGAACGATAGCCGAGGAGTCATCCCCAGAACGCAGCCCCGAAAGAGCGAACCGGCCAAGCAGCGAGGCAACAGCAGAAAACTTGTAAGATCTCCACTCCGGTGCTATCGTATTCCCGTTGGCTCGATCTCGGCCATGGCCTTAGACGATTGTTAGAAACAATTACCGATTAGATTACCGTTTCGATTGATACCGACTTCCGTCGGAAATCACTTTGTGCTCGCGAGCCCGGCCGAGATCGTGCCTGTAAAATATATTGTGAAGCCCTCCCCGGAAACTCTTGCGCGGCCGACAGTCATTTCGTGTTTCTTGCGTCTGAGTTATGTGTACCGTACCGCGTCCGTTGTGTCGAGACTATCGCTGTTTCGCGCATATTGTGTTCGTTACCGTTAAGTGTTTGTCTCTCGCGTCGAGGTCGTAATGATCATATCGCGGTCAGAGTGTCGAGACGACCGGTACTTCGCGTTTATGGTGTTAGAGTCGCGATTAGTGTCGCGTATCGTTGTCGCGTCCGTTCAGGGAAAGTTCCACGGGCGAGCGGTGCGGTAACGCTCCTCGTGGGGTATTGCGCCGCGCTCTCGCGCGCGGGCGAATTGCGGTGCGTACTCGAAGGGAGTCCCACGGATACATTGTGTCGCCGGTGCATGCAAGTATCGTCGCGATCCTTCGCCGGGGAAAGCAGTACGGGTGTCTTGCATGGTCGTCGTATAGATATCATTTCGCGTCTGCCGATTAGTTTACCGCGTGCGCGTGTCGTAGATATCATTTCGCGTATACCGATTAGTTACCGTATAAAGTGTCGTCCGTTACATCTGCGTTGTACAAATGTCGTTTCGTGTCTACCGATTAGTTGCCGTATCCTTTGTCGTTTAGCGTACGCCGCGAGCGGGGCGGCCGAGTCGTGTGTGTGAATCTGAGTGCGTGTGTGATAATCTGCGTGGCGGCGATTCGCGTGCCGTGGACATACTTCCCGCGTACGGGAACCTGTAGAGCATGAGATTCGCGTTTAACTCGTGTGAATGAGATGCGTGGCTGATTCGTGTGTGTGTGATTCGCGTTCCGCGAGTAGAGTATGCGGTATCTGCGCGATTGCGAGTAAGGTAACGTGCGCTCGAGACGTTGCTTTGAGCGACGGTCGCCGGCGAGGCGGCTCGATTTCGCTATATATATATTATGATCCCCTCATCTGAAATACAATGTTATTTATTATTTGATTTGTGTTGATTGCGATGCGCTCCCTCTCCCACTCTCCCCACAACGAATCGTAACCGACGCCCTGAGCTTGCGTTCAAGCTGTAGATATATATTTGCATCGAATTGACGAAACGTGGTGCGCGTAATCGCACCTGGCGCCCATACGGAACATTTAGCGGGAAGAATCTGTTACCGTAGATACCTCGAATGAATTCTGTCGCGGATACCTCGGAGCTACCGTCTGTCCTTTTGGGAATTTGCGGCAGCGCCCCTTCGGCTGGCGAGACCGAAGGAAAACGGGTCGCAGTGTCAAAATGAGTTATCGCTTCGAGCTCTCCCGACAGACTGCTCTCGATCGATCGCTCGCCGCGTCGCACGATCCCACTCCTGGGCGCTACCCCCTCCTACGTTGTTTGTCACATCGGACCATCGGCGATCACGTGACCGCCGCATGACGGTAACTGCGTATGAAACAAACAACTGACAAATACAGAGGAATGTTGTTTGTCTTCCGGTTATTTCGCGCTCGCTAGAGACTTATTCGCAAATACATCTCGAGAATATTATATATTTTCACGATTTCACGGATCTCTTCGAGATACGAAATTATGAATGTTTCTTAGGATCTACGCCATGGATATCGCTCGCATACAACTTCTACGTTCAACATTGCCTTTTATGCACGCTCATACGTCATAATTTTAACGATTACGCGTGTGCTATGATCTCGGTGCACAATTATCCAATTGACGCGGAATCGCGCTAACATTACTAATTAACATCTCGGAAATGCATCGGTACGGGTCTTGTCCCCGTAGATGACGTGTGCGTCGCTTTTAGGCGCACAGAGTTCGCAGGTCGACGGGACCTGGTGCGCTGCATTCCCGGGGCTCTGCGAAGCGATCGCGCGCGGTTGTCCCTGAGGAAGGTGTCCGTGCTGGGTTTTTCCGGCACCCAGGTCGGATCGGGCTGAAACTCGATATCTGGCCTATTTCGGACCTCGGTAGGCCATTTCCGGTGGTTCCGTGGCTGTACGGGGTGTGCGCTACTATCTCGTGGCACAGTGATAAAAAATCTAATCGAACGTCATGGATGCCTTAGTTGACATCCAGGAAACCCATTCGTAACATTGGTTTACCCGTATCATGTCTGTGCTAGGATTTTCCCGCACACACCTCGGACTCGGTCGAAATGTCGTTTATCACGCTCATCGGTACGCGTGTAACGCGTAGGTATCGTCCTCCGCGGGAGTTGAGACTTGTGCGGGGATTTTGCCGCACACTTGTCGGACAACCTCGAGGACACGTGAGGCGTGTTCCTCGTGACTCATCATGTCACCTCGGATAGTCACCTCCCGTAGATGACGCGTGTGCTCGTCTCCTGGTGCACACTCGGTCGTCGCGGACGAAAATTATTTATTCGCGCGTCAAGAACGCTAACTAATCGCGACATATCGAAACTCCACGCGAAAATGCTATGTGACGCGATTTCGGTACACAATGTACTATCAACCGTATAACACGCTCAAGTGCGCGTAGCTGCTTACGCTGACGCGCGATAACGCTGAATCACGGGGTAATTCCCGTTTAGCTCAAAAAATAGCGAGTCGGTAGGAAGACTCTATTAGCGAGGTTTCACACAAGTCGACTTGCTGTAATGTCACACAAAATCATTTATCGCATCGATACGGTGGAAAGGAAAATATCTTTATTAAATCAATTAATCGCCACCGTGGGCCTTTTGGCACAAAACAAAAGAGACCATAAATCAAATGAACAAAAATAAACCTTGTTTATACGCTCTGGGCGACCATCCGTCACTCAGAGATATGACTGTCGTGCATTCTCGTGCACACATATATATCTCTATATCAAAATATCTTATATCTAGGAGTATTGTATTTTAATTCTATAATTTACGCATCTTATATACTATGCGGTGTGCAATGAAACGAAAAGCAAAGGGAAAAGTGAATGCAAGAACAAAACGGATTGCGCTTGCTAAGCCTACTTAGGCGGGTTCTTCGGTGGGCGGAGAATGACCACGTCTGTGATCCTTGGCATGGCCCTTGGTACCTCTGGGCCGGTCCGGTCTACTTGGCTCCGCGGTGTCTCGACCCGCGATCCCATAGGCGGCGTCACCAAAGCAGCTCCCGGCTGCAAGGTTAAGTAGATTTAAGTGTTTTTTGTAAAGGGTTGGGTACGTCCCTACAAAACGCCAAGAAATGTCGGAGGGATGAAGAGAGGAGAAGCTGTTTTTTGTAAGGGGTTTGGCTACGCTCCCCGGGGAAAAACGCCTTTGTAAACCCTGAGGGGACACAAATAAACAAATACTATTCATTACTATTTCGTTTCTATTCTTCCACAATTACACACAATTACATTTTTATTTAATTTAGAATAAAAAACTTATCAACTTTTAACTTGTTATTACATTATATTTTATTCGGAACTATTCGTAAACATTCGGTAATATTCGATGCTCCGCGCAGCTTTGAGTAATAAACAGTGTACGCTATAATATTCATATTAAAAGCGTGAAATATTTGAATTTAGTTTATTATATTATTTGTGATTAAAAATTACTTAATTTTAAACACGGTTATTATATAAAAATTATTTATGTATAAATATAACATAACTTTTTTCTTTCTTTTAATTTAAAGAAAAAATTTTTTGGTTGTTTTTACAAAATTATAATTTCTTTGAACATAAATTCAAAAAGTATACGCTAATTTTAGAGAAATCTGGCGAGAAATATTAAATTAAACAAAATATTTACGCTAAAATAATTTTTTAAGTATGACGTACCTAAAAAAAAATTTGAAAAAATTTACGTTATTAGTGGTTATATATAGCTTTTAAAAAAAATAGTTCCATAATTTTACTCGAATAGTATCACAGTTAAAAAAAATAATTTAAGGAAAAATAATTTTTTTCTAAAGGATTTGATAAAGCAACCAAGCTGATATTATGTTTTTAAAAAGTAATTATGTGCCTACAAAACATTAAATTTTCAGCCAGATCGATAAAGCCATTTCTAAGAAAAAAAATTCTATTCATTTAGTTATTTTTTTATTACTGGAAAACCAATTGAGTTAGCGGTCTGAAACTTTCAGGATCTTCATATCTTTATAGTACCTACATGTCCTGAAATTATGAATAAGATATTTGCCGGGGGCCGATTCACCATGCTTATCGCCCTATGGCCTTTGATTGCATTTTGTGGGCAAACTTAATTTTAAAAAATTGCAAATGTAAAAATTAATATTATTATTCAATTTTTTTGATTATTCTATGTATATAAAAGTATTAAGGTAAAGTCATCAAAAAGTGAATACTTTACGAGATATTTCATATTTTATATTAAAAATATCATGACAAAATTTTAAATACCTCAAAAAATTCTTAACAAAAGAAAACTTTATTATAGTGTTTTAAAAACGTCTTGACAAGGGCTACAAGAATATGCAATAAAAAATAGAGGCTTCTATATAAAAAATTTAAGGTTCTGTTGATCAAGAACACCTTAAACTTTTTAAATAAAACCTCATAGGGGGTTAAATGAAAAATAGTTTTATTGCATATTCTTGTAGCCCTTGTCGAGACGTTTTCAAAACACTATAATGCAACTCTCTTTCGTTAAGAATTTCCTGAGATATTTTCAGATAGATGCACGGTAGCGCATCTTTCCGTGGTAGCTTGCAATGACACCGATAGGTGGCGCATAATGGTGTGATTAACTCGTAAGTAAATTTCAGTTGAGGGCGAATATAAGCAGGTCTAGGCGAAACAAAATCATGAATCCACGAGACATATCTTCGCTAGCAACATTGCTGCGATGATATAAGTATATAAAACTATATTTTGAAAAGTAAGATGTATGTTTTTTAAGTATTAAAAAAATTTTTTAAATGTGAAACTATTATTTCTTTAAATCTTAAATTAAAATTATCCTATTTCAGCGCATGCAATAATTGCCAGATAAGTTGTAATTAGACGTAGAAAAACGTAGAAATTATGCGTAACGACAAGTTTCTACGCGTAATAAAAAAATATTTGTATGCTTATCTACAACAAATTAAGAATGTGTGCCAAACCGCGCATTTTCTCGTGAATAGTTGCAACTTTAGCGTAGTTTGGCATTAAAACTTCTTTTCGCGGTCATCCCTCCCTAGTGGAAATAATTTTAGAACAATTTACGTATTTCTACAAAAAATTGAAATCTTAACAAATTATAAATTTCTACAAATTCGTGAAAATTGTAGAAATTCATGGTAAATGTAGTAAATTGTAGTGAGTTGTAAAAAGTATTATAAATTTTTACAAATTTCAACAACTTTTTACGAACATTTTTATGAGAACGTAGTAAATTGTAGAAGTTGTAAATTATTGTGTAAATCACAACTATTTACAACTGTCTACAACATTCTACGAATATTTTTTATGAGAATGTAGTAAATGGTAGAAGTTGGAGATTATTGTAAAAATCACAATTACGATATTTACAACTTTCTACAACGTTCTAAGAATACTTTTATGATCAAATGTTAGTTTATTGTGTAAGTTGTACATGTTTATAAAAACAATATATATTAGGTTTGTTTTCTATTCCTGCACTGCTAAACTAGTGCACACTGTTGAAGTAAGTTAGAGTGAAACTAAGAATACTTGTCCCACTCTCTTATATTGCACCGCAGTGTGCACTAGTTCAGCAGTGCAGGAATAGAAACAGACCTTATTGCTCATAGAAAGTTGTAGATTTCAGCATAGTTCAATGTAAAAATGTCGAACATGTCGCATATTTACCCAGTGAGAAGGTTGATGTCGAATCGACATCAATTCATCGTCGATTCACCGGAAACTTATTGACATCGAAATTGATACAGAAAATCAGCCGATTTTGATCAAATTGTTTTGGCATCAAGAGTTGCTTCTTCTTAAGTTACCTGTGTTCAAAACTCTAAAAATTTTGTCTAAAATTAAGAGACTATCACCATATGAGAGTATGCAGACAGTCATCCATTCGATATCGATCGACATCGATTCGATGAAAATCTGCATATTTTTATATGGTGAAAATTTTTAGTTTTGAACACAGGTTATAAAGAAGCAACTTTTGATGCCAAAACAATTTGATCGAAATCGGCTAATTTTCGATGTTAATTTCGATGTCGATAAGTCATTGATTCGATATCGAATCGATGACCGACATCAATTTTGTAAGAAATATATATATTTATATGTATATTAAGCCGACCCTATTAAAAGGGTAATAATAATAAAGCTGACACCTTCCGTACGTCTACTAACAATAAGTGTAACATATGTAGACAATACAAAACGTCTTCATCAATCAATGTTGTAGCACAGTGCGGAAGGTGACTGACTCAAGATCCAGGGGTTCCAGGTCCTAATCCAGCGGTGGTAAGCAAATTTTCGAACAGACTCGGCGATTCTCTGTGGCATTATTCGTATATCCACCTCCAAGGACCCCTATAAAACTACAATAATAATAATAAAAAAATATACGTGTGGCCTCCACGCGCGGCAGAAGTGAAACTTCTTAGCTGTGAGGAATAGGATAATATCTCGTTTATAGTATCTGAATTAATGCCTATGTAATTCAGAAATAAAATTTTAATTATAAATTAAAGCGGATGCAATTCACAAATAAAAATTGATTCGTGTATTGAAACCTGTATAACTCACAAATCAAATTTTATTTATAAATGTGAAGTTTCAGGTTATGAGAAAAATTTGCTCATATATAATTATATATGGGCCAACTGTTGCCAACTGTTACATTTATATACATATAATTATATGTATATAGACAAATTTTTCTCATAACCTGAAACTTCACTTTTATAATTAAAATTTGATTTGTGAGTTATACAGGTTTCAATACACGAATCAATTTTTATTTGTAAATTGCATCCGCTTTAATTTATAATTAAAATTTGATTTCTGAATCATATAGGCATTAATTCAGATACTATCCTATTCCTCACAGCTAAGAAGTTTCACCTCTGCCGCGCGTGGAGGCTACACGTATATTTTTTTTACCATATTAAATTTCTTTGACGTAACTGGCAATCGTTCCTGACGGTCATAATCGTCAGGACATTTTAACCAAGATTCTGGTCCTTTTATCTCAACGCTTAAATTAAACATCTTAATTTTAAATAATTTAATTATTATTGTGAAAAATATTACCCCAGCCAGGGTTCGAACCTGGAACTTCCCGCTTTCTGTGCAGGCGTCGCGTCGTGCCAATTCGACCACTGAGGCATGTGGTAATATTTATCGCAATAACACGTATAAATAAACAATTATAAGATAGAATACCGATATTTTGGTCAACGGTGTATATTCACTGTATAAAAATTGATTTGTGAATTGAAGCCTGTGTAATTCACAAATAAATTTTTATTTATTTGTGAATTGCATCGCCTGTAATATATAATTAAAATTTAACTTGTGAATTAACGTAACGCTCCCGCGCCGAATCGCGCCCATGGAAGTTTTTGACTTTTCGTGACGGACTTCCATAACGCAAACGCGTAACGCGACGCTCCGAATCACTCCCGTATAAGTTTCGACTTTTCGTGACGGACTTCCATAACGCGAGCGCGTAACGCGACGCTCCGAATCACTCCCGTAGAAGATTCGACTTTTCGTAACGGACTTCCATAACGCGAACGCGTAACGCGACGCTCCGAATCACTCCCGTATAAGGTTCGACTTTTCGTGACGGACTTCCATAACGCAAACGCGTAACGCGACGCTCCGAATCACTCCCGTAGAAGGTTCGACTTTTCGTGACGGACTTCCATAACGCGACTTCCGTAACGCGACTTCCGTGACGGACTTCCGTGACGCTTCCGGTTCGAATCACCCCCCGTGCCCTAAGAAGTTTCACTTCAATAATGTTTCACGCCTCCTCCTCGCGCGGTATCCCGTAATGTCCCCACGGAAGAGTGTCGAACGAGCCGGGAACGACGTATCGCTTATCGTCCTGGGGGCTGAGCGCGAGCTTCAGCTCGGACACGGTGCGCACCTGGTGCAATCTCGAGCGGATGCACGATTGGCGCCTCGACTGCTTCATCTGGTCGTTGAGACAACGCATGTAATCCTCGAACGCTATCGTTTTCGCGACCACGTTCCTCTTGACGCCCTTCACCTTCTTCGTGTCGCTCCTCCCCGCTACCCTCGTGGCGTACATCTTCGACCTGAGCCCCACGAACTCGGTCATGACGGCGCCGTCGTTCTCGTCCTTCATGAGGCCCGGTATCTTCTCGTTCGCGAGCGGCATGCCGTACGCGTTGGTCTCGGGGTAACCGCTCGTGTCGAACCCGGCGATGTCGCGCTTCATGTCCTCGTACGCGTCGTCGCACTCGAGGAGATATACGAGACTGTCGGTATCCGTGTACATTATCTTGCATCTCCCGCCGTGCAACGGCACCATGTAGTCGTAATGAAAATCGGACACGCGCGTTTTCGATATCTCGAAAACGCACATCCCGACGTAGATCGGCTTGCAGAGCTTCACCTCGAGCCTGCGCAGCTCGACGGCGACGAGATCCTCCGCGAAGACGCTTCGGCTGTGAAAGCTCGGTCTCGCGATCAGAGCTTCCGCGCCGTATCTCCCGTCCCAGGGCGTCACGAGGCGCACGTCAACGTGATCTCGCACGTCCTCCATGGTCTTACCGAAGACCGCGTTGTTCATCAACTTGTAGAGATTCCTCTCGAAGTCGTTGCTCGCGCGAGTTTTGAATCCCGTGTTGAGCTCGATGTGCCCGCGAAGCCACGCGGATTGCGCGAACCGCAGAACGCAGTGAATCCTCGTGACGAGCAATCCGTGTCGCGCGCATTGCTGCAGATTACGGTAGTGCAACTCGTAACGCGACTTGTCGAGCAGCGTGGCGAGGAGCTTGTCGCACCGTTTTCCGGGAGGCTTATCGCGCGTCGGGCAGAACGGAAGGTCCTTGTGAGCGTCGAGGAGCTCTCCCGGATATGCAAGGTCGACCTCAAGGATGTAGCCGATAGCGGAGTCTGACGTCACGGAAGTTACGTCGAAGCTCTCCGGGTCGTCGACCAACTGAAACTCCGCGTACGGCAACGGCTTGCGCATCGCCCAGCCGTACAGATTGTTCACGTCGAAGTACATGAGGTACGTCGACGGTCGCGACGGGTCGTGCGATAATGCAGCAGCCGTACATCAGCGATAATGCTGCAAGATTTGCAATTTTGCACGTTTGATGAAATCATCGCGACATTGTCCTTGATAAGGGTATCGTGCCATTGACTTTATACGCAGAATCTAAAAAAATTTAAATTTGTATCTAAGGTGGACTTTGTCGCCTTGCATGTCTGCAGCAGCCGTACATCGGCGCCATCCAAAAATACGCGAATTGCAATTTTGCACGTGTTCGATGAAATCATCGCGAGACACATCGCATGTTCTTAAAAAATAATATCGTACCATTGACATGTGCGGATTTAATCTATATGATCGCAGTAGCAGCCGTACATCGGCGCTTGATCTACGAATTGCAAGATTTGCAAAGGTATCTTTTTTCTCGCAACTATGCATGGAACCATTGCCCATATATGGTAAGTATAAAAAATGCTTAAACATCTCTTGCTGCGAGAAGGATGGATCTGTATCTTTAAGCAGAACATTCTTCAGTTACGTATCATACGCGAACGTTCTGTTGAGTTTTTAAAAGAGCATTTTGGTGAAGTGTCATTGCCGCAGATTATCATCATTACTGTTAAGTCGTTTATTGAGTTTAAAAGAATTCGATAGTTTGATTTCCCGCGCTCTAACGATCCTCATCGTGGATCCCGCGCATCGCGACTTTCGCTCGGCCGATCTCGCGCGTTCTCGGCCTCGTTCGACTTCGCCCGTGCGAGCCGGCGTATGCCGAACCAGAAGCTCACGGTAGCTGGCTGTGTTCTGACGTGTGAAGAGCGCAGTCACATCGACGGGTATAATTGCGACTTGTAAAAGTTATAACGCCTGTAAAGTATTGTGGCGGTGCTAGCGACGAACAGTGAAATAAAGTATATTATATTAATTAAACTAAAAGACACGTTGTCTTGACCACGCCGTTCCCGCAGAAGACACCGGTGAACACGCGCGGAGGGCATTCCAGCCCACGATTCTCTCTCGGACGACGAAGCCGCAGGAGAATAATTAACATTTGGTCCTTCGAGCCGGATATCCGGCAAAATCACGCTTTTTTCGTCGCCACCGCACAAGGGCTCGCTCTGGCCCGCCCGTCGTAATCGGGTGGCATCGAACATTCGAGGTCATCCCGACAAGCAACCGTCGTTACGGTATCATCATCCATTGTCGTGCTCTGCTGCGCCGGTGCGCTGGCACCCGGGGATCACAGCCCGGGGATCATCAACGGAGCCTTCTCGGACACGTTGCTGCGGATTAATCACGGCATACAGCGAGGATTCGCCCGGCAACAGACATCGGCAGCCATATTGCCTCGTCCTCTTCGCCCGCCATACAGCGAGGATTCGCCCGGAAACGGACATCGGCAGCCATATTGCGTCGTCCGCTTCGCCCGCCACGCAGCGAGGATTCGCCCGGCAACGGACATCGGCAGCCATATTGCGTCGTTCGCTTCGCCCGTTACAGCGAGGATTCGCCCGGTGACGGACATCGGCAGCCACATTGCGTCGTCTCCTGCTTGCGTTTTGCCCGCAGCGCAGCGACTTTCAGCGCCCGCCGCATTATTGTTCAGGTACGGAGAATTCATTTAGCGGTACTCGACCAGAAAGTCTTATTTTACAATGGCTACCGAAGCCGACCCCAACGTCCTTAAGAAACGCCGTGCGATAATTAAGGCGGCATGTACGCGTATAAAAGGTTATGTCGATTCCGTTCGCGGCCCCACGCCGGTGATAATATCTCAGATCGAGGAGCGTAAAGATAAATTAGAGCGTCATTGGGACGAATATAACGACTTGCAAACAAAATTAGAAATGCTCGATGAGGCCGAGGCCAATGACAGAGTCGCTTTCGAGGCAGCGTATTATGATTTATCGGCTAAAATGCGGGATTTATTAAGAGGGTCGTCTGCATCACCTCGTGTCGCGGCGTCACCGTCGGGGACGTCGACAAGCACCTCCGAAACGTCGGAACCCTTCTGCAACGTCCGCTTGCCTAAACTCGATTTGCCTAAATTTTCGGGAAAATATGACGAATGGTTTCCCTTTCACGATTCGTTCTCCGCGATCATACACGCGAACGCGTCGCTCAGCGACATACACAAGCTGCAATACTTGAGAGCCGCGGTCTCGGGAGATGCGAGTGCGGTGATAAGCTCGCTGGAAATATCGGACGCTAATTACGCGGTTGCCTGGAACCTTCTCAAGGAAAGGTACGACAACAAACGAGTGATAGTGCACTCGTATAAAGTCAATCGTCGATCTGCCGGTAATGGCCAGGGAGAACGCTTCTGAGTTGCGACAAATCGCGGACGGCGCCACCCGCCATGTGCATGCATTAAAGGCTTTAAAACGCCCGACCGACGCGTGGGACGATCTTTTAGTTTTTATTCTCGGCTCCAAGCCTGACACGAACACGGCGCGAGAATGGCAGTCGTCACTCGAGGGCGTCGAATTGCCCTCATTAAAGCGGTTCTTTGATTTTTTAACTCATCGATGTCGAGTTCTCGAGGCTACCAACAAATCGCCCGGTATCAACCCGCGTTCCCAGCCACATGCCAAGCAAAAGGCATCATGCAATAGTGCCCTTAAGGCAAAATGCGAATATTGTCAGGGCGCGCATCTCACTTATCAATGTACGCAATTTTTAGCTCTCTCCATTCCTAAACGGATAACCGAGGCTCGTGCCCGTAAGATTTGTTTAAACTGCCTACGATCGACAGCTCACACTTCAAGCAAATGCACATCCGGGGGCTGCAAAACCTGCTCTCGCAAACACAATACATTGCTGCACTTGCAGTCGACGTCATCCGAACAAGCGGAATCAAATAGCACTGAAAAGGGTGAGAAGGGCCCGCCGGGGCCGGACACTCCGAACGCTGTAATCGCTCACGCCTCAAACGTCGCGCACGGCGAATCCACACTTTTGTCAACCGCCGTGGCTTTTGTTCGTGCCAAGGACGGTTCTCAAAAGCCTTGTCGCGTTTTGTTGGACTCCGGATCGCAAGTTAACATAATCTCTCGGACATATCTCAATAGCCTGTGCTTGACCTCGCGGTCTGTGAGCATGTCTATATCGGGCGTAAATGGTACAGCTACGCGCTCCACGGAAGCGGTCCAGGTAACACTACGTTCGCGCTTGAATCCGTTTTCCGTCAGCATCGATTGCATGGTAGCTAACCACGTAGTTGATAGCGTCCCCGCATTCAGCATGAAGAAATCAGCGTTTAATATACCGCGAAACATCAAATTGGCCGATCCTAACTTTCACGTTTCTTCGGAAATTGACATCCTTGTCGGCGCGGAAATATTTTGGAGTCTCATATGCGTGGGGCAAATCAAGGCCTCAGTTAATCATCCAACGTTACAAAAGACAAGGCTCGGTTGGATCTTGGGCGGTCGGATGGGAGCGTGTGCCTCGCGAAATCATAGGGCGGTTTCTCTTCCCGTTACCATAAGCAACGCCGAGTTGCATGATCAGCTCCAGAAGTTTTGGCAGATGGATGACATTCGCGATAATCTCAATAATTATACACTCGAGGAGCTAGCCTGTGGAAGGCACTTTTTGGAAACCGTGCTTCGGGATTCTCAAGGCAGATACGTCGTTAAACTGCCCCTCAAGGAGGGTTGGACTCATAAGCTCGGATGCTCGAGAGGAATTGCGTTAGATCGTTTTCGAGGGTTGGAAAGACGCCTTAGCCGCGATCCCGTTTTGAAAAAACTCTATTCCAATTTCATGGAGGAGTACATCGCGTTAGGTCACATGGAGCCAATAAACGAGCAATCTTCGAATGAACAGGGTACCTATTATATACCTCACCATTGCGTTTTGAAGGCCACTCCTGGCCCCAAAATACGCGTAGTATTTGACGCATCGTGCAAGACTGATACCGGATTGTCCCTAAACGATGTCATGCTCGTCGGGCCGGTGGTTCAGGAAGATCTCACATCCATACTCATGCGTTTTCGCAGCCACAAATTCGTTCTTGTGGCCGACATAACAAAAATGTATCGCCAAATACGGCTTCACCCTACGCAAACGCGATTGCACAGAATCTTCTGGCGTAAAGACAGCGACTCAAAGATTGAAGTGTACGAATTAAAGACTGTCACGTACGGAACTGCCGCGGCTTCATTTCTGGCTACGAATTCTCTCAAGCATCACGCAGAGCAACACGAAAAAGAATTCCCCCTCGGTTCATTGTGCGTCGCGCGGGACTTTTATGTCGACGACATGCTCACAGGAGCTGATTCGCGTACCGACGCTCTCGCGATTCGCGATCAGACTATACAGTTGCTTAGGGAAGGATCGTTTGAACTCAGCAAATGGGGATCCAATTGCCCCGAACTGTTGGAGGGGGTGAGCGGCCATAGCGAAAGGGTCGTATCGCTCGACAAGAGCAACGATGTCCGTATATTAGGCATCCTTTGGGACCAGGATAGCGATTTATTCCGTTTCTCTTACGAACCCAGCCTCGCCTCCGTTCCCGTAACTAAGCGTTCAATATTGTCCGATGTGGCCCGATTGTTCGACCCGTTAGGCCTCCTGGGACCCACTATCGTAGTCGCGAAACTCATATTGCAGGATCTTTGGCAGACGAAGCTAGACTGGGATGAGTCGGTGCCCCAGGATGCCCACACAAAATGGCTGCAGCTTAAATTACAGCTACCCAACGTCAGCCAGTTACAAATTCCCCGCTGCGTCAAGGATCACGCCGATCGTCAGACGATGGAGCTACACGGTTTTGCTGACGCCAGCCAGTGCGCTTATGGCGCATGCGTCTACGTTCGCGCCAAAGTCGGGCAATACGATTACAAATCCGTTCTGCTTTGCCCTAAATCTCGCGTCGCGCCGCTCAAGGCCGTGTCCTTGCCACGTCTTGAATTGTCAGCCGCCCTATTGCTGGCTCAATTAATCGATAAAGTCAAGGCATCATTAGACCTGTCAAACATAAGAATATTCTTGTGGTCAGACTCCACCATAACGTTAAACTGGATCTCCTCCCCGTCACGCAAATGGTTACCCTTCGTCGCGAATCGTGTCGGAGAAATACAAAGATTAACCGAACCACGTCAATGGCGACATATTGCGTCCCCTGATAATCCGGCAGATGTATTGTCCCGAGGACTGCTCCCGGACGAGCTAATACACTCCCATATTTGGTGGCATGGCCCTCCCTTTTTGCAATTACCCGAGCAGCAATGGCCTAGCAGCGAATTTGTCTTACTTTATGAGATTCCCGAGCAAAGGAAAATCTGCGCCGTTGCTGTACCCTTAGATTCTAGTATCGTCGAGGACCTGCTTAACAGGTTCTCCAGTCTTAACAAAATTTGTCGCATTATCGCCTATTGCCTCAGAGTCTTAGCGCCGCAGATTTCTAAGCCGTCAACCCTCACCGTGTCACCCAAGGAAATGACTCAATCTTTGAACATATTATGCAAGGTTATTCAAAAACAATCCTTCCCCGATGAATACGATTCTCTGAGCAATCACCGCGACATTAACAGAAGTAGCAATCTTCTCTCTCTCTCCCCATTCATGGGCGAGGACGGACTAATCCGGGTAGGCGGAAGGTTGAAGAATTCGGCACTAGCATTTGGCGCCCGTCATCAGATAGTACTGCCTCGGAATCACGATTTGTCAAAACGTATAATTGAATTAGAGCACGTACGCAATATGCACTCGGGTGTGCAGGCCACCATGGCCGCAGTAAGGCAACGATTTTGGCCCCTCTCGATGAGGTCAGTTACGCGAAAGACGATAGCCAATTGCATAACGTGTTTTAAGGTAAAACCTGTCTCTTCTGAGGCACTGATGGGTTCCTTGCCCGAGAGTCGCGTTACTGTTTCCCGACCATTTACGCATTGTGGGGTTGATTACGCCGGACCGGTAACATTGCGGAAGGGTAAGCGTCGTAATTCGCGAAATCATAAGGCGTACATCGCCGTTTTCGTGTGTTTCGCCACCAAGGCGGTACACTTAGAGCTTGTTAGCGACCTTACCACCGACGCATTCATCGCGGCTCTCAAGAGACTCATTTCGCGTAGAGGTAAGCCAGAACGGATCTATTCCGACAACACGACTAATTTCGTTGGTGCACAGAGGCAAATAAAGGAGTTATATGATTTTCTCAAAGCCGAGGGTACTCGGGTCCCCATGGAGCATTTCTTGCGCGACCAAGGAACTGAATGGAGCTTTATTCCTCCCAACGCTCCGCATTTCGGCGGGTTATGGAAGGCTGCGGTCAAATCCGTTAAATTCCACCTCGCACGCATTTAACTTTCGAGGAGATGCAAACGGTTTTATGTGAAATTGAAGCGATTTTAAATTCGCGCCCTATCACGCCATTAAGGTCGGACCCCAATGACATGAATTACCTAAGTCCCGGGCACTTTCTGGTCAGGGCTCCGTTGAATAGTTTTCCTGCCTCGGATTTAAATGATATAAATGTAAATAAGTTGTTGCGTTGGCAAGTAATTGAGCAAATGCGTCAGCACTTATGGCGCAGATGGAGTCACGAGTACCTCAACACGCGCATTTTCTTTTTTTTTTCTTTTTTTTGATCGCGTATTAGACTGCCTCATTATCTTGCGTTTAGATATAAGCCTCGTATATTTAGCATTTAGCTGTTAGTATAGAATAAGACTACTCATTGTACCTCAGCGCGATATTAATTAGCCGTTTGTTTTCAGCTCGCGCAAAAGTTAAACTAAATCAAACCTGTGAATTGGGTGCGCGTTGACCACCGTTCAACCCTGTATCCCTCTAGTCTAAAACGTTGAAGGCTAACCCTTCAAGGGGGGCGGCGTTTGTTAAGTCGTTTATTGAGTTTAAAAGAATTCGATAGTTTGATTTCCCGCGCTCTAACGATCCTCAGCGTGGATCGCGCGCATCGCGACTTTCGCTCGGCCGATCTCGCGCGTTCTCGGCCTCGATCGACTTCGCCCGTGCGAGCCGGCGTATGCCGAACCAGAAGCTCACGGTAGCTGGCTGTGTTCCCACGTGTGAAGAGCGCAGTCACATCGACGGGTATAATTGCGACTTGTAAAAGTTATAACGCCTGTAAAGTATTGTAGCGGTGCTAGCGACGAACAGTGAAATAAAGTATATTATATTAATTAAACTAAAAGACACGTTGTCTTGACCACGCCGTTCCCGCAGAAGACACCGGTGAACACGCGCGGAGGGCATTCCAGCCCACGATTCTCTCTCGGACGACGAAGCCGCAGGAGAATAATTCACAATTACCATCATCAACATAATTATCATCTTGACGGATTTTGGCAGGATTCTAGTCGTTCCTCCGGGCAAGTGTAGGAGACGACCTCGCCCTCCCGACCATTATCGCCGCGGCGATGACCGGGGGAGAGGAGGGCGAGGTCAAATGGAGGGCGTTCGTCTCCTTCTGCGGCGCAGTCATGTCGCAGAAGGAGGCAGCCGAACGCGTCAGGAGGGGGGAAGCACCACCCCCCTCCAGCGACAGCAACTAGAGCGGCGGGGTGGGTCCGGGCCGCAGACCGCCGCCGCCACCACGGCGGCGGCGATATTATTTTTTACGACGGCGCAGGCACAGGAGCGGCCCCCCCGTCGCGATTCCGGTTTCGGGGGGGGACAGCACATGACAGTGCCGGGGGGGAGAAGGGCACAGTTAATGCGCACAAGAGGTATCTTCTCCCCCCTTTGCCCCCCCCCCCCTCGGAACGGGAGGAGGCCGTTGC